>JAFEMH010003270.1:45000-276957 GCA_022495995.1 Adenophora triphylla var. japonica | reverse complement strand
TTCGATTTTGAGCAATGGAACACGGGAAGGTGCTTTTCAAGGCCAAGGACGTGGCCCGGTAGCGGAGAGACGATTGGAACTCGTCGGATGAGGAGGCACTATACTCTTTCGCAATCGATTGCGGAGGAGCCCTACCCGATGCTTGGCAACATTGGGCTTCGATCCGAGTCTCGAACGGTATACTTGAATCTTTTCATTCCCTTTGTTGATTTCTTGCTTGATTGAATTTTGGGTGATTTTTAATTTTTTTTTTTGAAAATTCGAATGATTGATGTTCTTTGGCTTTGGATTTTGATTTTGATGCTATGCATGTTGTAATGAGTATATGAGTAACCCAAAATGTGCATTTTGCTTGGGAAAAAGAATTGGCATTTTCGCCATTTTTTTTTTTTAGTATCCAAAAATTATGGATGAAAATTGTGATTTTTTTTTTGAAATTTGAATATTGATTTTTGATGATATGCATGTTGCAATGAATTTGTTGGTGTTCCAAAATGTGCATTTTGCTTGAGAAAAGAATTGGCATTTTGCCAACATGAGATGATGATACGAATGTATGATTTTTTTTTTTTTTTGAAAAGTGGGACGGACTTTTCCTCCCGTTGATTGAATGCATTTTATGAAAACGGGACGGAGTTTTTACTCCCGTAGGAATGCATTTTTTTTCTTTTTTTGAGATGATGAATGATATGCATGCATGCATAGGAACTTCCTTTTTTTGAAAATGGGACGGAGTTTTTCCTTCCGTTGACTCTTTGTATGAAAGATTTTTTTTTTTGAATGTTGATTGGGATTTGTTGAAAGCTGTCCTTTTTGTGCGAAAAAAAAATGGGGCTATGCTCATTGTATGTTGTCATGCTGTCGAATTTTCTTTGAAATTTCATGATGCATATGTATGCTTTGATTTTTTTTTTTGTGCAATTTTTTTGACATTTTTTTTTATTGCAGGGTGGAAACAACTACGTTACGGAGCAGCTGAACAAGATGAAGACTCGAGGATCGGTGGAGTCCGTAGTTGACTTGTGGGACCGGCTTCCGAATGCGGGCCGAGGAGCTTTGCCGAGTTCGAGACAGATTGTTGTTGAGACCGGGCTTTGGGAGTTTGTTGAGTGCTTGAGGGGACTGGTCAAGTTCCCTAAGAGCAAGGGCTTGATGTTTGCTTTGGCGCGGCAATTGGTGGGATGCGACCCACACGTTTCACTTCTTCTGGGGCGAGGCTACGGTTACGCCTTCCGACTATGCTGCGATCACGGGTTTGTCCTTCAATGGACGCAGCATTGAGTGGCGGGATGGCTATAGCGATGCGGATCTGCAGGCTCTTCTGGGATTTTCCCCTATTACCAAAAAGGGGATGGGGATGGAGTATGCGGTGGTCTACGGGAAGATTGTGGAGACCATTGTGAGCTACGAGGCTGGGGAGGAGAGGATAGGCGCCGAAGCGGTGCTAGGGCCTTCTTATGGTTTGCTTTTTCGAGCACCCTTTTTGGACATCTTGAGGACGGCAGTCTTTGCCTTCTTGAGGTCCTTGGAGGACATGGAGATGGCTGGAGATGTCTCCCCGGGAGAGGCCGGGCGCGCATCTTTACTTTGCTCTCGATAGGTACAAATGGGAAGGCTGTGAGCTCCTTATCTTGCTTTAAGTTTTGCCCCTGGAGGTATAAGCTCTCTTTTTGCTTTCCCTTTTTTTTTTCTTGAGCACACACTTTTCTTTTGCACTGGATTGATTGGACTTTTACCTTTCGCAGGTATGGGCGTTGGAGTTTTTCCACGTCACGATGTGGCGGCAGCCGGCGGGTACGTCGGGCGTATCCCGGCCATGCGCTCTGGGTCCAAGCATGCCCGGGAGAAGATAAGCTCCAGGGGGCGTACGTGTGAGCACCCCAACCCGGGACCTAAAGCGTATCCCGAGCTTGAGGAGCCCAACTAGGAAATCTCCTCTCTAAATTTTAAAAACTTTTATTTTCCTTTTAAAAGAAAAACCATTTTCAAATACCAAATTAAACCAATTAATAATATCACCACTCCACAACTTCCATAAACCATAAAATGATTTCTTACATCGAAACTCATACTTAACTTTGTTTTACAAAAGAGTTTATACACATCTTCTCAAAAGAGTTTTACTAAATAAATACACCGGACAACCAACTTATACACTTAACCCGACAAGTCCCCAAAAGCAAAAGTCCACAATTTAACGGCCTCAAATTTCACCGGTTCCAGTCACCTGTCTCAGCACAATCTAAAACAGTAAAAGGGAAGGGGTGAGAATAAATCTCAATGAGCTATTATGAATGCAGCAAGATGCCAAACAAGATGCAACACATAGCATGGTAGCACATAACACATTATAAAAGCGGTAAACACCTTACGTTACCTCATTTTACCTTTTTCGTTCACGAACGATAAGTCGTACAACGTGGGAGTAAAACTCCACTCTTTGGTGAATTGCCTCCGGCACATTCACCTCTTATAGGACTCGTACTCAGGAGATCCATATAAGAAAAGATACCTATAATAGAGTATCCAACAATAATATCGCTAAGCTGTAAAGCTTTAGGCTTAATACGAAGCATTCCCCCGTACACCAATTGCAAACCAGTGCAGTAAAGCCTTTTGGGTCAATACAGTCGTTAGCACACCCACTCTGTGGCCACAGAGGGGACGGTCCCAGGTATGATGAACCTTCAATCACTTATAGAACAAATCCATAATTGATTGAATTCCATTATACCCCCGAATATCAACATGTTCAAGCACAATATAGATACTTGAAACATAATCCACAAAAAGGGATAATCATATAACAACATGGTAATGTATACTCATGAAATCAATACCATAGTGCAACAACCATTTAGTACACTATGCATCATAATATAACAACATGGTAATGTATACTCATGCTAATCAATACCATCAATGAATATAAATTCAAGTAAGGTAACCATATAACCAAATAATCCACACTTGGGATGCAATGTAACAACAAGTCAAATATTCCACACTTGGGATGCACATAACAGTATGTCTAATAGTCCATACTTAGAATATTATGATAACCATATAATCAATAATTCCACAACTTGGAATAACAATGCCACAAGGTGATACATACCCATTACTAACTAGCTCAATAGTGAACCTATAGCTTCTATACTATTGCAACTACTCACCAAAGATATGGAGTAAGTAAGGCCACTATGTATCATAAACCATTCCTACATTTTCATTATACAACCTCGAATAACCTTAATAAAAGTTCAAGATCTATTTCCCAAGTTGGAACTATTTTGGTGAAGTACTAATCAAACTTAACAATTGTTTCCTGACAATGATCCATATTACAAGGTCCCGATAGAGATTCAAGTTAAATTATTAAGTTGTAGTCACAATGCTTAAGTAGCCCAAGTTCTACTTTAATCTAAGTTGAGAAGGGTTGATTAATATCCGAAAGTGATTAGGTTCCATTAATTTATAGTGGTTAGGATTCTCAATCCATCCTACAAGATCATTATACAATAAGACAAGGCCTGTATGAAGGTTCAAGCTCAATTTACTAAGTGGGAGTCACAATCTATAAGGGACCAAACAAGGTTGCTACACAAATTCTGGTTCGATTCAAAGTTCAGTTTCTGGGGTCTTGGGCGACCGCATACCTCTTGGGCGACCGCCCAAGAGGGTTTTCAAAGCACTCTAATTTCTGGACACATGGGCGCGCTTCATGCCCCCTTGGGCGACCGCCTGCGTGTCTGAGCCAGCAATTCCCAAGTTTTCCCATTTAGTCTCTTACCATTTTACTTTCCTTTTCCATACTTCTTATACTCATGAACACCAAGAAATTTCTAATTCTACAAGGATTATCATAAAATCATATAAACCCAAAATAAGTGATTCTAAATTATTTATCATTATAACCTTCACCCATTTCAATCTTCTAGGTTATCTTCCAAGATCACAAACTTCATTCTATTCCATTTACTACTCATTCAACTCCTATAAAATTCCCAAAGCATGAACCTAACATCATAAGAACAAGGAGAACATTAAGGAGAGTATGAACAAGTAAGAGAAGGGAAATCATAACAACTCACCTAGCAATTATGAAGTGGAATAAGAATCTTCTTAGCTCAATGTGTTCCTCTTGACTCCACGAATCCAAAAGTACACCCGGATCTTCAAATGGAGGAGGCTTGGATTTAATAGAATTTTTGGAAGGATTTATTTAGGAAGGCTTCCATGGAAATTAGAAGAAGGAAGAAGAAGAAGAAGATGAAGATGAAGATGAAATGATGGGGAGGATGGAGAAGTATGGGAGGTGAGGGCTTCTTTTGACTAAAGAGGGGGGGGACAAGGTGAGGGATTTAAGGGGAAGGAATGGCCCCCCACCAATACCCTCCTTCTTACTCTCTTTTTCTATTTCTATTCTTTACTTTTCCCCTACACAAAATATCTACCCACATTTTATTTATTTTATCCATTTCCAATATTATAATTCTCCCCAGAATATTATTTTATTTTCCAATCATTTCATTTTAATATTAAGAAATCAAAGATATAAAATAAACACATAATATTAAAAATAATATTAAAAGCACATATTATGATACTAAAATAGGTGCCTAGGTTTAGGGTCGTTACAGTACGACTCTTAGATACGCGGATTGCCTTCCTTTGACGGAGGCTGAGACGGATGAGAGGATGATATTTTATCCCCAGGATCGCTTCGAGGTGGTGCACTGAAGGGCGCCGAGATTTGACCGTGGCGAGGATTCCGAGAGGTCCGACTCCGCGATGCCTATTATCCGGGAGAGAGGGTGACGCGCCAACATGGCGTGAACCCGCCTTTGAGGACACCGGTGGAGCCTCCCGCCGATATGATGCACCCGAGTGACGGATCCGTGACTGGGATGATTACCGAGCCGCCAAGCACTTCTCGGCATTTGTGGCGATTGAGCCGCACCCGTATTTGTTTTGAGGAGGCCGAGGATGCCCTGTGTTACTGGATAGAGAGGGGCTTGGGATCCCGCGGTACCCTCGAACGGATTTTTCATATATCCAGGATGGGGTCCGATTGAGGGTGCGAATCCCTCGGCTGAGCGACTTCCACGAGCTTTCGGCCTCGTCCGTGTATGAAGAGTATGGCTTCTCTTTCTTTTTTTTTACTTTTGTCTTTTCTTTTCTTTCTGTCATCATTTCTCGCTTCAAGCTGTTTCGACGCTTTTGCTTTTGTGCAGTTTTCGGAGGTGGTCGTCGAGAAGGCGACGAAGCAAGTGATCGGAGCTAAGAGATTCATCGGGAGGATGGTCGCCATGCGGGGCTCCTCGTGGCTAGAGCGAGGCGACCACGGCCGGCGCCCTGTCAGGCGGGAGGCTTCCCCTATTCGTTCGTAGACTTCTTCAGTAGACTCCTCTGTCTCCTCTCATTGATCCTCGCGCAGTGCGCCTTCGGATCACGTCATTCTCGGGGATCCACACGGGCGGGGACACGTCCGCGGCGTGGTGGGTCGTCTTCGTGCGTCCAGGAGTCCGACGCCTTCACATTCGGATATGATTTTTTCGCAGATCTCGGCTTGCCCTATCGTAGCTGCTCCTGCTTGGTCCCGACGAGCCTCTTTGCGGGAGACGAGGACGATTACGAGCCCGAGATTTTCAGGGCTCTGAGGAGGCGGGCCCGAGTCATAAGAGGGACCGGGGACAGACGTCGGGCGCTAGGGATTCTGATTGATTACCCCCCCCCTGATTTTCTGAGATTTTGAGATTTATGACTGGGATTGAGATTTGTACAGCTTATGCACATTTTTTTTTCTTCTTTTCTCTTTTTTTTTTTTGATGTAATAATTTAGGATTATTGATGTTTTTTGTTTTTTTTATGCACACTCTTTTTTTTCTTTTCTTTTTTTTTGGGATGTAATAATTTAGGATTTTATTTTATGAATGTAATGCAGTATGAATGCAGTGTTGCATGAGCCTTGGTTTTTTTTTTTTGGCAAGGGTGTTAGTGTTTGATATATGGACTGGTTTGGGGAGGTTTTTTTGCACAGGTTCTGAGCAACCGGGACGGAATATTCCTCTTTTGGTGTAGCAGCTTGGACTGTTGCAGATTTTTCTAATGGAAAGCAAACATATCCGCGCGGAGGAGTCCTGCATCTGACATTGTCCTTTAATCTTGCTTCAGATCTGGTCTTACTTTATTTCAAATTCAAATATCCACTTCAACCTCCAGTCCAAACAGCCATTTTCGGGGAGAAAGAGAGAAAAACCATGGAAAACCTTAGAAAAGCTCCATCAAAATTATCCCAAGAATCCCAAATGTCATTCTTCAACAAGTTCAAGGATTGGTCCCGGGAGATTATGCATGAGAGGAGGTCCTTCTTTGAAGAAAGGTATAAGGTGAAGTGCTTATGGTCTCTCAAGGAAATGATTCCGGATTATGAGCTTTTGAGGGCTTCTTCCTCATTTTGGGACACTAGAAGGCATGTCTTTTGCCTTTCCTTCAACGAGATTGTTCCTTGTGGAAGAATTTCGGGCCTTGCTTGGAGGTCCGGAGGTGGAAGAGATAGCGGTTCCTTTGCCCGGAGGGGCTTCTTTCGTTGACAGATTGTGCGTCCTCCTTCATCTTTCCCCGGAGGAAGCGCAAGGTATGATCCGTGGTCCCGATCATTTTGATATTTCCGGCCTTCCCGATAGGTTTAGGGCTTAGGTTTGCTTGACGATGCCTATTGGGATGCCTTTGCACTTTGCATGTTCGGGACCTTGCTCATGGTCTATTCTTTTGGAATCTGTCATCGGTCTCTGCTGGATGTAGTCGTTCATTGTCGCTGCGTAGATGTTGTACCTTCCGATCCCTGGGGGAGACTTTTCATGCCCTCGATAGGCTGGCTACTGGGAGACGGTATATGCACAGGGGGAGCCCGTTCCTCTTGACCCTGTGGCTGATGGAGCGCTTGGGGATTCTTCGGGAAACTCCTGACATGATCAAGCCTTGGACATTTGCCAGGAGGGGGGTTGCTGTGGATTTCGATGATCGTGGCTCATGGGAGCGTTGGATGGCCGGTCGCTGCATTTAAGATATCGATGGTCGTGCCTTGTTGGCGGGTGGAGACTCGCAGAGTGCTTCAGACGGGTCCATGTGGTTACGCTTCCGGGCTTTCTCACCCAGCCTTCTATATTCCGTCCTTGGTTCTCGAGACAGCTTCGGCTTGGAGCAGGTTCCTTTGAAGGACTTTGATGATATAGCCACCAGTGGTGGTGGCTCCCTGCTTTCTATGGATGATCCTTCGGTGTTTTCCTTTCTTTCCCGAGCATGGAGGTATGACGTCTTTCCTCCTCGGGTTATCCTCAGCCCGAGACCGGTGTTCCCGACTCACTTGGTACTGGATTGGTACGAGAGGCATCTGGGAGAGACTCAGGGGTGGCTATTTTGAGGTGGCGTGAGGCCATTGTGGGTGCGGAGGACCCGACAGCTTTCGAGAGGAGGAGGGCCGAGGCGAGGGCCAACCCTCATGACAGAGCGGAGACGCCGTGACCGACTATGAGGCTTACGTCAAGAGACAGGAGAGGAGGGGCTCCTATGCTACCGCCTAGGCTACAGGAGATGAGAGATGACGCTAGGGCTACTAAGGCCCCAGGAGAGGCTTGGTTTGATAGATCCTGCTCCTACACCCGAGCTTGGTAGGAGGAAGACCGACATTTTTCCTGCTCAAAAAAAGAAGACTCGAAGGGGGAAGAAGAAGGGAGAGGCCGCACGAGTGGCATGGAGTGACTCTGAGGTTTCCGAGTATCCCTTTCTTGTCATGGCGTACACATTAGTTTGATTATGTATCTTAGTTTTCTTTTAGCAATGTTGCCGGTTGTAGGAATGAATCTAGCTTAGGCTCATCAAAAAGCTTTTAACTTGTAATGAATATTTGAATTGCTTCGTAGTTTTTCGAGATGCTTTCAAATAGTCTCGATCAAGTTGATATTGACATGCCAAATTATGACTTTTATTTGTGTTTTAGACCGAACCGTTTCCGAGCCTACGTTCCCTCATTTTCGAGGAGCTCAGGTCTTCGTAGTTCAACCCGATTTTTTTGTTTTTTTGTTTTTTTTTTTTTTTTGTTTTTTTTTTTTTTGTTTTTGGTGCAACCCTGTTTTTTACCTAGGCCGCCCTTTTCGGGTTTTCAACCTAGTTGGGTATTACTCTTTTAGCACTCTTTTTTTTTTTGTTTGTTTTTTTTTTTTACCCGTAGTATCTGCGCGGCTTGTCACCATTCACCTTGGGTGTACAAAGGGATTCCCGTCGAGGTGCGCAAGTTGCATGGCTCCTCGGAGAAGATCTTACGGACGACGTATGGCCCGACACATGCAGGCTCCCATTTGCCGAGGGGTTGATACGGACCGGGGGCTTTTCTTTTAAAACGAGATCCCCTTCTCGGATCTCCCGATGCTTTACTTTCTTCTTGTCAAAGGCTCTGGCCATTCTTCCTTGGTAGGCTCGGATGTGTTCCATGGCTTTCAATCGTCGCTCATCTAGCAGGCCAATTCGTCATGGCGACTCGGGAGCCATTCGACCTCGTTGATCCGGCTTTCCAAGAGTATACCTGAGCGAGGGATCTCTAGCTCGATTGGGAGTACGGCTTCCATTCCGTATGTGAGGGCAAACGGTGTTTCCCGCTGCCGATTTAGTTCGACCGATGTTACGTAGCCCCGCAGTGCCAGTGTAACTTCTCGGGCCAATCTCTGCCTTGGACAGCCATTTTTCGGATGATATTTTCCAGAGACTTGTTTGCTGCTTCAACGGCTCCGTTGGTTTGGGGCCTGTCAGGAGATGACTTGTGACGGGTTATTCTGAATTCTCGCCACTGTCGCATTCCCCTTCGAAGTGGGATCCATTATCTGAAATGATTTCGGCTGGCAACCCGTATCTGCATATGATGTTCTCTTTGATGAAGAGGGCTACTTTCCTTGAGTTGAGGATTTTGTAGGATTTTGCAGAGCATCCTTTCCAGTTCCTATGAAGAAATCACCAATCTGCGTCTCTTTAGGCTCTTCCGCAGTTCCCAGATTCACATTCGTCAAAATCTCTTCGGCAGCTTGGGCTCGATTTTCCCCTTTCCGGACAACCTGCTTAAAGATCCTCTCTTTTTTTTGTTTGATTGATTTTTTTTTGTTGTTTAATGTGTCTGCTTCTTTATCTAATGGATTATTAAAAAAAAAATTTTAATTAATTCATCATTAGTTAAAGTGGCAGTCAAGGGATACTCAGAAAGGTTCGTCATTTCATTGAAAACGAAAAGGAATACAGTGCTTGCTACAGACTCGTAGTCTTCAGGCGTAAGGCCGTCGGACGACTCTAGAGACTCGACCTTAACAATGAAAGACTCTGGGGACTTTTCCTAGGTTGACACAAAGGGATGGGGGACCAATCCAGGCTTGGTGATCATTTCTTCTTTGGTCGCGGACGGGCCTGAGAGAGTTTCCCGATTCTTTAGCGGCATTGCTCTGTGGCCTCATGACTCGGAGCTGTTTTCCTCGATCATTGCTACCATTTCTTTGACCGAGCCGAAATCAATCAGATCTCGGCACTGGATCTCTTCCCCGAACAACTGCTGCATGATGGGGCCATCCCAATCATCTCGAAAAGACTTCGTGGCCTTAGCTTTTGGCACCGTTAATTCGAATTCAGTGTTTCGGACCTTCCGGGGTAGAGGAATTGTGGTTGTGAGTTTCTCGAGCTCATTCCACTAGGCTTGGCATGCCTTTGAAGGTATACTGCTTTTCATGGTAGTGGTAGCCCTGGTATCTTGGGTAGGTCCAGAACATTATGCGGACCGGGTTAGCTTTGGCTCCCCGAACTTGTTGAGGCTATCCTTGTAGCTTTAGCCACCCCGCCAGTAGAGCGGGCTCTGTGATGTTTCCCGGTTGTGTGGGACCCTTTACAAAGTAGTCACCAAATTAGGACTGAAGGGGAGAGATTTAGGTCGTCGATCGGGACCCTTCCCGTGGCAGCCTTCAAATCTTTTTTCCTTTTGCGGTGTCCACCGAGGAGGCCTCATATCCTGTGCCGTGGCGAGTATTCTCGTCCTTTCACCTCGATGAGTTTGTGAGTTCCTTGTTGGTGCTTCCCTGCATCGAGGCCAGGTAGATAGCTCATTTTCTCATCATTTTCAAGACCGGTGGGATTTTATCTCGAGTGACCGTGATCTATGTTGCACACTTGGGCCTTGGGAGGCTCGACCGTGAAGCCCGTTAGCATGAGACCTTCCTCGTCATGTTTGATTTCAGAATAGGTATTCCGCTCGTATCCGGTGCCTCCAAAGTGACTAAATCCCCGTAAATGGTTGTCGTATCCCCATTCGAGACGAATTTCACACACTCGGTGGAGGCTTGAGGCGACCCCCTTGACTCCGATGCGGCCAAGGTCTTCCTAATAAGGCATTAAAAGTGATCGGGATGTCAATAACCCGGAATTCCACAGGTATCAATTTACGTCCAAACCAGAGGTCCAAGGTAGCAACTCCAAGGACTGCCGGGATGTCGAGTCGTAAGCTTGACCGTGAGGGAGGAAGGCTTCAAGTCTGTAGTCTTGATATCAAGCAAGTGCTCATGATCTTTGCCGGAAGAATGTTCATTCCGGACCCGTTATCAACCAGACCCGAGGGAGGCGTCGTTCATCCAACTCGGACTCGTGATGAAGAGAGGCTCGTTATGATCAGCCCCAAATTGAGGGAGGTCGAGATCCGCGAAAGTGATTATGTTCCCGTAATGGATGTTTCCAATTAGCCGTACCACATCATCGGGAGTAGCATCAATAGGCACTAGAGTGCGAGCGCTTTCTTCCAACTTTAGCTTGCATGGGGATAGGATGAGGTGAGCAGAGACCAGAGGGAAATGTTGGCCTGTGTTTGCTTCAACCGGGTGAGCACGGGATCCTCTTTTTCGGGTCTCTGGAGTTTCACTGCCTTAGCATAGGGGGCGGCGATCTTCTTTCGGTGCTTCGATCCGTGGCCTTCTTATCTCGCCTTGGGATTTCCTTGGAAGATCCGCCTGGATCGGGTCAACAGATTAACTTCCTCATCGCCGTCTCTTGACCGGATTTCTTCAAGGCCGCTAATGTCAAAGGGGGAGCCTTTTGGCTATTGGCCACCGGTTCCCGACGGAGTCTAGCAACGGTGAGGGCCGAGTTGCACCGGCTCCTTCCCCGGGCGGCCCTTATAACCGCTTCCCAAGTCACTGTGCTAGTCCGGGGTTGTGTTGTTGCCCTTGGATGGCCCACGTGAGCTGTGGGGCGTCCTCCGATTCACTCTCATGGCCTCGCCTTGCTCATAGTTATCATGCAACAAGAGTCGCTATTGTCGGGGCTCGGGGCTTTTCGATCTCATCCCAGATAGTGCAGCCATTCTCGGTTCCTTTCGTAATATTCGTAGTTGGAGATGATTATAGCATTTTGTGTTGGAGGCGCATCCGGTATCATGCCGCTTTCTAGGACTTCTCGAAAGCCGACATACATTCTGGGGAAGGTGACCTCTTCGGGTAACCCCGATAAGGATCGTTACTTTGTTCTGGGGCGGATTTGATCTAACCATGGTTATTCTCTCATTTGGGAGAATGGGAGTTAATTTCCTCTTTCTAGCAAATCTTCAACTATCGCCCGGATCGGACGCCCGAAAACCCTTTCCCCAAAGCATGGTAGGCGTGTTGAATTCTATGACATCCACGTACTCGCATCCAGAAATTTCATGGCCTTCATGTCCTCGGCCTCATATTCGTCTCCCGAAGTGTCTTCGCTGCCGCTTGCCGACAACCAACCATTGTGCCCGGCTCCCATGGGCTCATTTCTCGCATGATTGTTCCGCATTGTTTCCGGATCCGGGGCCTCGCTTGACTCTTCACTCGTCATCATCATCATCATTGCCATCTAATCATCTTCCCATACTACCGGGATTTCGTGAGAGGGAACGCCGATCAAACCCGTTAGGGGAATATGGGCGCGTGCACCGCAAAATTGTCATATGCTCCCATTCCTAAGTGGTAATTGTGACTCAGCCTTCTCCTCCCGTAAATTGCGGGGAAGAGTGAGAGGGGGTGGCACGTATTTGACACTGTGTAGAATGTAGAAGGATTCTTCCTCCTCTCGATTCTTCGCTTTCACCGCCTTCGGGTCGTATTTGACTTCTCCAATAGCCGCTTTGTGGAAGTGTACTAGCTCCGCATGCTCTTCGGCCTCTTTGCCGATAAGCCCCAAGACAGCGCGCCGGAAGCTTTCTTGTTCAATTCTTCTCGATTGTTCTAACCATCTTGTGTAAATGGTCCTCTCATGTTTTGACCGGAACGGCCCTCTTTCAAGATTGGCCTTCCCTTCATCCGAGAAATAGCGGGCCTCGTATTCTTGCAAGGAGTCTCGACATGAGACCAAGATGGGTTGATTCGTTCGATATCCTCAAGGCCGAGGGGAATCCGAATCGTGATCCTCGACGAGGTTGGCCACGGGTATTTGGGGACCTTCATCGCATCTTCCGGGCATGCGAAGATTCTCCGCATTCAATCATATTCACTCGATTATGGTTCCTGCGCAGGATTTTTGATCGTATTAGGCCCCTGGGGCCTTCCAACTTTCCTTGCTCTATTAGCCCCTCGGATTGCCTTTTTCGAGTAAAGCAGCTTATCGCCGATGTCCGTGAGCTTCGATGAAAAGCACAATACTTTGTAGTATCCACGGGAGCATTCGGATTCCCGGGTTGGAAATTCTCCAAAGGCCGCAAAGAAGCCTTCCTTCACCTGGGCCCCTAAAGATGTCATTTAGAGGCATTCCAAAGTTTTCGAGATTCATGACCCGTGGTCCGGGGCTCGGCCGGGTTTTCCGGGAGCAAAAGGAGTTGTGTTATTACATTCCCGTCCCGCATAGTTAATCATTTCTTTGCCTTTGGCAGAGCAGGGCGTGTTGCAGTGAGGAGCCCGATATTCGTAGGCGTGCAAAGTGCGGCCGGTTGCGATTGTAGGCCTTTTCAAACTTAGCCGCAGAGTTAACCATGGCCCGTAAGTCCGAGTATGGGAAGTGACCGAGGGAGGCTCTCGATGTGGTTTCAAGCATGACCGGAAGATGTCCAGCTTGTTCCTCTTCTAAGGAGGGATGGCCATTTCACCGAGTTTCGCATTCCACCGCTCAGAAGTCCCCAACATTCTCATCAGACGCCGCACCGTTGTTTGTAGGTCAACCCTATTTGTTTCCCATTCCAAGTTGGCCTTATATTTCTCTCGTGAAGGCATTGGTAATCTGTCCCACGTAGCCCCGGCTTCGTGTTTCAAACGAAAGAACCACTTTAAGGCACCGGACTTCAAGGATAGGATCAAATAGCGCCTAACCGTCGATTGGTGCATCCTTTGGCCTTCATCGCCAAGGTATATGTGTCCAAATGGGTTTTCGGGCATGCAGTCCCATCAAAGAGATCCAGATTAGGCATCACGAATTTGTGGGGCAGAGGAACAATGGAGTCCGGCCCGTAGGCCTAAGGCGTACTTCGCGCCGCCCGCCGATCCGCGCTTTCATTTCCTTGTGTTGCTCCACGAACCAGCCAGATGAGGGTCTTGTGGCGGAGTCATGGCATTCAAGCTAGCTGGCCGAGCTAGAGAGAGGAGCTACCACCGGAGCGGCAGATCATGGAGGGAACGCCGATCCGGACGTAGGTGAAAACTCCGTCCCGGGCCGAGTTACCCCTGGGAGCATGAGTAGGAGCTTGGGCGAAGGGATAGAACTTGCGGCTTGCCGTTGATTTTCAACCGGCAAAGTAGGTGGAGGCAGCTCCGATGTAGCCTGGATAACTTGGATTTCCAGAGCGGGCCCGTAAGTAGGCTTAAAGCGCGGCCGCCGTCCCCGATTGTTGAATTGCATGGCCGCCGTGGTGAAGGTGTGTAACCCGGGGTACTGCGGTCCCCGGTGATTCGGATGACACCGGGATGGAGGCTTGGTAACCCATAGAAGTCTCGAGTGAGGAATGGATTTGTGTGAGGAGCAAATTGAACTAGTACTCGTTCGGTGAGGGCTCCTGATCGTGGCCCGGAACCAAGTTGTGGCGCGCATTCCGAACCGCGGCCGCTGTGGCCCTTCAACCGTTGCCGCGAAGGCCCGGATTGATCGGTTCCAAACTGTGGCGGGATCCCGATTAGCTGTGGCATTCCGAGATAGCCCCAACCATGAGAAGACATTCCGTATTGATTTTTCCCCCACTGCTTTGTGCCGTCGGGCCGCATGGATCCAGGTGGTCTCGCGTGTCGGGGAGCCGTCGACCCGAAAATCGGGGGAGCATAGGGTTCTCGTAGTGGCACCATAGGAGGTGGGTGGTGGCATCCCGGTGTAGTCGGGCGACCGAGAGTGGGGTTGGCATCCTCGTCTTCTTCCACGGTGAAGGTGCCATCCGGATTGAGGCCGGCGGCCGCATCTACGGCTCTTAATAGCCTCCATAAGGCCGTTTTAGCCGTGCTTCCTGTCGTAACCTCATCTCGTTTCTCGCTAACCGATTCCACCGTCGCTCGTCTCGAGGGGTCCCGGGAGGCGGAGTGACGTTATCCCCATCATTACTGGCTGATGCAGACATTCTCAAACCCGAGTCGGAACAAACGGCGAAGCTGACGCGCTCGACTTTTCCCAACTAATCAAACGATGACCCGGTGCCCGACACCAACCTTTGTGAGGAGCTGCGGGGAAAGGACACGAAGGTTCGATGTCTCGGGAATGGAAGGAGGGTAGGTGTTTGGGCATTAGGCTCATGCAACATGCGCTTATTTGTTCACGTTTACTTAAAACATGTTTTATTAACCTAATCGGTTGGAAAAGATTGCTCTTCTTTTTCGCAAACTACTCGGGATCCCGGGATCAGCCGGGCCCCCTGCCACTACGTCTATAAGCCCCTCGTATTCCACCCGTATTTCGACCTCCCAGGGTGGATGCCCGGGCGAGGGTCCTATAGGGCAAGCGGGTCCCACCGACCGAAAGAAAAACGATCCTAAAAGTCCGCGGTAATCGAGTCTTAACGAGCATTCGATGTAAATTACGGACAAAGCCGACGTCAAAAGTCAAGATCATGTCCGAGGGCTCGACGAAAAGTCTGGCATGATTCGACCGATAAATGTCCACAATTGATCTTGACTTGTCGTCGCTAAGCCGTAATTAGGCATGGAATAATCATTAATCCTTGATGACTCAAAGGTCACCGCCGGGAGTCGTGTATAATTTGTGCCGCCGAGCCGAAGTCAAGGCGCCGGTCAATATCTTGGTCAAAGTCCGCGGCGGAAAACCGGAACTTCGACCGATTAGGGTCCCCCGAAGATATTGAGTCGGTATGCCGACAAAGGCTTGAAAGGAAAGGTCTATACACGTACATGGGCATGACACGCACTGTACTAAAAACCAACCGGGTCTCTGACAAAGTGTGTCACGGATAAGTGCATGGTCGACACGAGGCTCCATGGGATGTTGGGTAGTCCCGTGCTCATCCGAGAGGCGTAATAAGACCAAACGGACCGCGACAAGGATTTCCCAGGGTTAGGGACGTGAGTGTGCAAAGTGTACCTGGTCACGTGCGCGTAGTGTGCAAGCAGTCTATATTCTTTTTCTGAGTAAAATAGAAATTTTTTTTTATGTGTCTTAAAAATATGATGCATGATTTTTTTTTTGAAAATTTTCTTTTTTGAAAATCCTTCTTTTTTTTTTTTGAATTTTTTTTTTTTGAAATTTAATGAACACATAAGCACGTAAGCACGAAAATTCCGACAGTTAGGGACATGATCCGACTCAAAATTTTGACTTTCTCCGAGGCGGCCAAAACAACACGAAAAATGTGCAAAAATCAACACACACACGAATGATTTTCAAAGCCGGGACGGAAGCTTGACCCTCAAAAGCTTTTTCCTTTTTTTTTTTTGAAAAACGGTGATACCGGTACGTGGGATTGTTAAACCACAATTTATCCCCGACTCGTGTTAGGAGGCGGTAACGGGAAGTTTAATGGTTTCCACCAATATACCAAATATCATTTCTTTTTTTTTAGAAAAAGCTTAATTCCCCAAATGGAGTCGCCACCGTGATGATGTGTCGCCATTTCGCGGGAAAAAAATTCGATTTTTCGCGTTTCTTTGAAAAAACCAAATAAAACCCGGGAAAAAGAACGGAGTCGCCACGCCATTTTTGTTTTAAGGGCCAAAACTTTGAAAAATGCCCGAGATCAGAAATTTGGGTTCGGAGGTCATGTTACACGCCGGGAAGGACGTTAGTGTGCACCCGGAATGCCTCGTAAAACGAGTCTTCCAAGCTGAAAATCATTTGTGTGTGTGTGTGTGTGTGTTTTGGCCAAAATAAGTTGAAACTCAGAAAAGTAAAAATTGGGATATCTTTTTAAGACTTTCAGCTGATCCCATGATTTTTTGGAAGATTTTTGGATTGAGATTTGGTACTCAAAAGACCTTTTGAAGTTGAGAGCCACTTCTGCCAGAATGAAAAAGGCAGTGGACCTTTGATTTTGAAATGGATTCAATGGTCTTAAAACTTCATAATATGGATAAACTCAGAGAATGAAAGTTGTTCCAGACACTTTAAATAAGATTTGTACGAAGGAATTTTCCATTTTGGAGAAGATTTGAGGGGTCAAAACCTTCTGGAAATCTCAGATATGCAATCTGGATTTCCAGAAGCTGATGAACTAGCCTCTAAAAGAAAATTTGAAAAGAGGAGTTTTACTCACCCAAAAAATAAAGTAAAAATATGTCTGGAAATCTCTGGATGTTGGATACAAAAAGTGTTTTGTAGTCAACACCAAATTCCAAGTTTATCTGTGTCCAAAAATTAAGACAATGGACTGGGATCTTGGAAAATTGCTACTGGACAGCAACTTCTCAAGAAAGAAAATATGATTTTAAGGGGGGTTTTGCATCCATGCTTGTCCCCATTTCCCTAGGTTTTGGTTAGTGATCACTTGACATTTTAGTGGTGAATCAACTATACCAAACCATCCTTGGGGTACATTAGGACTAAGCACTTCATTTGCTTGGGAAGGGGAATTTTATCCTTTGAAAATGAGATTTGATGCTTGAAAATGTTTATAGGGTTTTGAAAATGCATTTGCAAGAAAATAAGAACACATTGAAGAAAATGTTGATCCTTGTAGAAGATCATCCATGGAGATGAACTTCCATGGTGATCTTCTTGGATCTAAGACAAGAAGAAGAATGAACTACATTTTGTAGTTTGAAAATGCATGCATGGATGAAAGATTTAGGGTAAGAAGAGGGAGGTTATACCTATCTTCTTTTGTATTTTGGGGCTTTGGCTTGAATGTATGAGTGTTTGAGACTTTGAATGTAAGAGTGTTTGGGTTTGATTTGAGTGAGTGAAAGTTGGGAAGATTCAAGAGAAAAAGGTGACAATTCTTATAGAATTCTCACTGTTTTCTCGAGTATATTCGCCAAAATACTGTGAATTATGCTCTTGTTCCTCCTTATTTTTAGACTCGGAGGGCTCAATTTATAGCCCTGAAAATTGCAATCTCATCCGCGCGGATAGGACCTGCGTAGCCTGTAATCGTTCATTAAATGCCGCTCCAGGCTTTGGACAAGAGGAATAATCTTTTTTAAAATTCAAATTAACCAAATGATTATGTTTCCAGCCATTTCTTTTTTTGGTTTTTCTTATTTCTTTTGCTTTTTTGATTCTTTTCCTTGGTTTATCTTTTTTTGGTAATCCCCATTTTGCCCTCACTTTGTTAGAAAAGTTAGGAATGTTAGGAATTGTTAGAAATGTTATAACTTTCGTTAATTTTCTAACGAAAATTCTAACAAGCTCAAATTGGAGCACTTACAGCTGGTAGCATAGGAGTCCTCCTCTCCTGTCTCTTGACATAAGCCTCATAGTCGGTCACCACATCTCCGCTCCTGTCATGAGGGTTGGCCCTCGCCTCGGCCCTCCTCCTCTCAGAGACTGTCAGGTCCTCCGCACCCACAATAGCCTCACGCCGCCTCAAAATAGCCATCTGAGTCTCTCCAAAATATCTCTCGTACCAATCCAGGTACCAAGTGGTCAGGAACACCGGTCTCGGACGCCTGAGGATAACCCGAGGAGGAAAGACGTCATACCTCCATGCTCGGGGAAGAAAGGAAAACACCGAAGGAACATCCATAGAAGCGGAAGCCACCACCCTGGTGGCTATATCATCAAAGTCCTCCAAAGGAACCTGCTCCAAGCCGAACTGTCTCAGAACCAAGGACGGAATATAGAAGCTGGACCTGAGAAAGCCCCTAAGCATGACCACATGAGACCCGTCTGAAGTACTGCGAGTCTCCACCCGCCAACAAGGCATTGACCATCGATATCTTCTGTCCGGCGACCGGCCATCCAACGCTCCCATGAGCCCCGATCATCAAAATCTCAAAGAACCCCTCTCCTGGCGAATGTCCAAGGCTTGATCATATCAGGAGTTTCCCGAAGAATCCCCAAGCGCTCCATCAGCCACAGAGTCAAGAGGAACGGGCTGCCCCCGTGCATATACCGCCTCCCGGTAGCTAATCTATCGAGAGCATGGAAAGTCTCCCCCAAGATCACAGGTACAACATCTCTGCCCAAGCGACAATGAACGACTACATCCAGCAGAGACCGATGACAGATCCCAAAAGAATAAACCATGAACAAGGTCCCGAACATGCAAAGGGCAAAGGCATCCCAATATGCATCATCAAGCAAGCCTAAGCCCCTAAACCTATCAGGGAGACCGGAAATATCAAAATGATCGGGACCACAGATCATACCTTGCGCTTCCTCCGGGGAAAGATGAAGGAGGTTGCACAATCTGTCAACAAAAGAAGCCCCTCCGGGCAAAGGAACCGCTATCTCTTGCACCTCCGGACCACCAAGCAAAGCCCGAAATTCTTCCACGGTCGGAACAACCTCATTGTAAGAAAGGCAAAAGACATGCCTTCTAGTATCCCAAAATGAGGAAGAAGCCCTCAGAAGATCATAGTCCGGAATCAATTCCTTGAGAGACCATAAGCACCTCACCTTATACCTTTCTTCAAAGAAGGACCTCCTCTCATGCATAATCTCCCGGGACCAATCTTTGAATTTGTTGAAGAATGACATTTGGGATTCTTGGGACAATTTTGATGGAGCTTTTCTAAGATTTTCCATGGATTTTCTCTCTCTCTCCCCGAAAATGGCTGTTTGGACTGGAGGTTGAAGAGGATATTTGAATTTGAAATAAAGCAAAACCAGATCTGAAGCAAAATTAAAGGACAATGTCAGATGCAGGACTCCTCCGCCCGGACATGATTGTCTTTCATCAGAAAAATCTGCAACAATCCAAGCTTCTGGACCAAAAAAGGAATATTCCGTCCCGGTTGCTCGAAACCTGTGCAAAAAAAAACTCCCCAAACCAGTCCATATACCAAACACCAACACCCTTGCCAAAAAACCAAGGCTCATGCAACATTGCATTCATACTGCATTGCATTCATAAAAATAAAATCCTAAATTATTACATTCCAAAAATAAAGGGAGTGTGCAAAAAAAAAATTTAATCAAAAAAAAAAGGTAGGTAACAATAATCCTAAATTATTACATCCCAAAAAAAAAAGAAGCAAAAAAAAAATGTGCATGAAAAAAGCTGTATCTGTACAAATCTCAAAATCTCGAAAATCGGTCTAAAAGATAATCAATCAGAATCCCTAGCGCCGACGTACGCCCCCGGTCCCTCTTGCGACTCGGGCCCGCCTCCTCGGGAGCCACGAAGATCTCGGAGCTCAGAATCGTCCCTCGTCTCCAGGAAGAAGGCTCATCGGGACCCAGGCACGCTCGATAGGGCAAGCCAAGATCTGCGAAAAATCATATCCGAAGGTGAAGGCGTCGGACTCTGGACGTACGAAGACGACCCACCATCTTGCCAAACGTGTCCCGCCCGTGTGGATCCCGAGAATGACGTGATCCAGAAGCGGCACCGCGCGAGGATCAATGAGAGGAGACGAGGAGTCTCGGAAGAAGTCTACGAACGAATAGGGAAGCCTCCCACTTTGACAAAGGCCGACCGTGGTCGCCTCGCTCTAGCCTGAGGAGCCCCACAAGCAACCATCCTCCTGATGAATCTCTTAGCCCCGATCACTTGCTTCGTCAGCTTCTCGACGACCACCTCCGAAAACTGCACAGAAGTCAAAGCGTCAAAAAAAGGAAGTGATGCTAAAAATGATGAAGCAAAAGGAAGAAAGAAAAGACAAAAGCAAAAAAAAAAAAGAAAGGTGGGAAGGAGAAGCCATACCTTCATACCTGGACGAGGCCGGAAAGCTCGTGGAAGCCGCTCAGGTTGAGGGATCTACACCCTCAATCGGACCCCATCCTGGACATATGAAAAATCCGTCCGAGGGTACCGCGGGATCCCAAACCCCTCTCTATCTAGATCCTGGGGCATCCTCAGCCTCCTCAAGACAAATACGGGGTACGGCTCAATCGCCACAAATGCCGAGAAGTGCTGGCCGGCTCGGTAATCATCCCAGGTCGCAGATCTATCACTCGGGTGCATCATATCGGCGGGAGGCTCCACCGGTGTCATCAAAGGCGAGTTCACGCCATGCTGGCGCGTCACCCTCTCTCCCAGATAATAGACGTCGCAAGTCAGACCTCTCAGAATCCTCCTTTGCACGGTCCAAATCTCGGCGCCCTTCGGGGCTTGCGCCACCCCAAAACGATCCCAGGGATAGAATATCATCCTCTCATCCGTCTCAGCCTCCGTCAAAGGAAGGCAATCCGCGTATCTAAGAGTCGTACGCCCCCTGGAACTTATCTTCTCCCGGGCATGCTTGGACCAAGAGCGCATGGCCGGATACGCCCCGACGTACTCCGCCGGCTGTCGCCACATCGTGACGTGAAAGAACTCCAACGCCCATACCTGCGAAAGGTAAAGATCAAATCAATCCGATGCAAAGAAAAGTGTGTGCTCAAGGAGAAAGGAAAAGCAAAAAAGAAAGCTTATACCTCGGAGCAAACTCGAAAGAAACGGTATAAGGAGCTCGCGGCCTTCATTTGTACCTATCAAGAGCAAAATAAAGCTCGCCGGCCCGGCTTCTCCCCAAGAAACATCTCCAGCCATCTCCATGTCCTCCAAGGACCTCAAAGAAGGCAAAGACTGCAGTCCCCTCAAAGATGTCCAAAAAGGGTGCTCGAAAAAGCAAACCATAAGAAGGCCCTAGCAATGCGCTCGGCGCCTATCCTCTCCTCCCGACCTCGTAGCTCACAATGGTCTCCACAATCTTCCCATAGACCACGGCATACTTCATCCCCATCCCCTTTTTGGGAATAGGGAAAATCCCGAAGAGCCTGCAGGTCCGCATCGCTGTAGCCATCCCGCCACTCAATGCTGCGTCCATTGAAGGACAGACCCGTGATCGCAGCATAGTCAGAAGGCGTAACCGTAGCCTCGCCCCAGAAGAAGTGAAATGTGTGGGTCGCATCCCACCAATGCTGCTCCAAAGCAAACATCAAGCCCTTGCTCTTAGGGAACTTGACCAATCCCCTCAAGCACTCAATGAACTCCCAAAGCCCGGTCTCAACAACAATCTGTCTCGAACTCGGCAAAGCTCCTCGGCCCGCATTCGGAAGCCGGTCCCACAAGTCAACTACAGACTCCACCGATCCTCGAGTCTTCATCTTATTCAACTGCTCCGTCACGTAGTTGTTTCCGCCCTGCAATAAAAAAAAGAGAGAGAAGATGTCAAAAAAAAAATTTTGCATTTGCATTTGCACAAAAAAAAAAGCATATACATGCATCATTCATCACAAAAGTTTTGAAGAAAATTCGGCAGCATAACGGCATACAATGAACCCAGCCCCATTTTTCTCAAAAAAGAAGTAGTTTTCACCAAATCCCAATCAACATTCATTCATACAAAAAAAAAATTCATACAAGGAGTCAACGAAAGCAAAAACTCCGTCCCATTTTTCATAAAACATGCATACATTCATTCAGCGGAAGCAAAAAAAAAAAAAGAAAAGGAAAAAACTCCGTCCCATCTTTCATGAAATAGCATACATAAGCATTCTTTCAAGTCATTCATTCAATCAAAGGGGAACGAAAAATCCGTCCCACTTTTCATAAAAAAAATCACACTCTCAAAAAAAAAAAAATACATTCATAACATGCATATCATCCGTCATTTCAAAAAAAAAAAAAATCCTACATTCATACATTCACACAAGGAGTCAACGGAAGCAAAAACTCCGTCCCATTTTCATAAAATAACATGCATACATGTCATTCATGGAATCATCATCTCATTGCAAAAAAAAAAAATCATCATATCAACATTTGCAAGAATCCTACATTGCAACAAAAGAAGTCCGTCCCAAATTCGGGAAATCATTCATCATAGTCTCATATTCCAAAAAAAAAATGGCGAAAATGCCAAGTCTTTTTCCAAGCAAAATGCACATTTTGAGTTACCCATATACTCATTACAACATGCAAAGCATCAAAATCAAGATTCAAAGCCAAGAACATCAATCATTCGAATTTTCAAAAAAAAAAAAATCAAAAATCTCCCAAGATTCAATTTCAAGCAAAAATCGACAAAGGGATCAAAAGGATTCGAAGAATACCGTTCGGAGACTCGGATCGGTGGCCCAATGTTGCCAAGCATCGGGGTATGGCTCCTCCGCAATCGATTGCGAAAGAGTATAATGCCTCCTCATTCGGACGAGCTCCGATCGTCTCTCCGCTATCGGGCCACGTCCTTGGCCTTGAAAAACACCTTCCCCGTGTTCCATTGCTTGAAAATCGAAGAAAAACGGAAGAATTTTCAAGCTTTTTGGCCTTCAATGGCGGTTTTGGCGAAAAATCTCCTTCTCTCTCGTAATTTTTGAAAAAACTGAATGGGGAAGAGGAAGGGCGTTGGTCCCTCATTAAGACCCTCTGACTTTCAAACCCTCTCCGCGCGGACAGGATTGTAAGGGTCAAAATGACCCTTTTGCCCTTTAAAATTCCAGGACTCTGCCGTTCAGTCCCCAACTTAACAGAGTTAACCAAAGTTAACCAAAGTCAACCCCCTTTCATCAAAATCATTCCCCGGCAGTCAAACGTAAGTCCGATCAAACGGCAGTCAAACGTAAGATCGATTTCCCCGAGAAAGATAACGAGATCCCGTATCTTTCATCAAAATCATCAAACGGCAGTCAAACGTAAGATCGATTTCCCCGAGAAAGATAACGAGATCCCGTATCTTTCATCAAAATCATCAAACGGCAGTCAAACGTAAGACCGATTTCCCCGAGAAAGATAACGAGATCCCGTATCTTTCATCAAAATCATCAAACGGCAGTCAAACGTAAGACCGATCTCCCTGGGAAAGATAACGAGATCCCGTATCTTTCATCAAAATCATCAAACGGCAGTAAAACGTAAGACCGATCTCCCTGAGAAAGATAACGAGATCCCGTATCTTTCATCAAAAAAAAATCACCAACGGCAGTCAAACGTAAGACCGATCTCCCTGAGAAAGATAACGAGATCCCGTATCTTTCATCAAAATCATCAAACGGCAGTCAAACGTAAGACCGATCTCCCTGAGAAAGATAACGAGATCCCGTATCTTTCATCAAAATTATCCAACTAGCCAAACGTAAGACCGATTTCCCGAGAAAGATAACGAGATCCCGTATCTTTCATCAAAATCATCAAACGACAGTCAAACGTAAGACCGATTTACCCGAGAAAGATAACGAGATCCCGTATCTTTCATCAAAATCATCAAACGGCAGTCAAACGTAAGACCGATTTCCCTGGGAAAGATAACAAGATCCCGTATCTTTCATCAAAATCATCAAACGGCAGTAAAACGTAAGACCGATTTTCCCAACGAATACGTCTGATTTTCCCCAGAGAGGCTAACAAAATCCCCAGCAAAGCCAACGGAATCTCGAGTAGAACTCGAACTACGAAAGGGCTTGATTCCCACTAGGGATACGTAGGTAGCCTATCATTAGGTCCAGCCCCTCGACCAAAACGGTCACCCTCTCCTTCGGCAGCAGACAAAGTCCACCGAAAGGCCATTTCACGATTAAGGTTCGAGGCACCTAAAACGCCATCTCCAAGGTCCGAGGCACCTAAAACGCCATCATCAAGGTTTGAGGCACCTAAAAAGCCATCATCATCCAGGTCCGAGGCACCTAAAACGCCATCATTATCAAGGTCCGAGGCACCGAAAAAGCCATCACCATCAAGGTTCGAGGCACCTAAAAATGCCACCATCAAGGTTCGAGGCACCTAAAACGCCATCTCCAAGGTTCGAGGCACCTAAAACGCCATCTCCAAGGTTCGAGGCACCTAAAACGCCATCTCCAAGGTTCGAGGCACCTAAAACGCCATCATCAAGGTTCGAGGCACCTAAGACGCTATCACACACAACACTAGGAAAGCGATAAATCACAATCATCCCCAGCAGAGCGGATAGCCATCAAACCGAAAAGGGTCATTCCTATTCCCAGCAGAGCGAATAGCCATCAGACCGAAAAGGGTCATTCCTATCCCCAGCAGTGCGGATAGCCATCAGACCGAAAATGGTCATTTCTTATCCCCAGCAGAGCGGATAGCACTCCGATCAAAATGATCATCTCTTATCCCCAGCAGAGTTCCTTTCCAGCAACCGACTGCAGAACTCGCTCATCAGGTTCAAGGCACCTAAAACGCCATCATCTCCAGGGTCAAGGACCCGAACTACGACTGGCTTGATTCCCATTCGGGATACGTAGGTAGCCTATTAAATAGGTTCAGCCACCCGATCACTCGATCATCCCGCCAAATGTGGAGCCTTACTCTTATCGACGACCCCGCTTCCTTCGAAAGCGCCGTTGCCGAGGGGCTACTGTAAGTGCTCCAATTTGAGCTTGTTAGTATTTTCGTTAGAAAATTAACGAAAGTTATAACATTTCTAACAATTCCTAACATTCCTAACATTTCTAACCAAGTAAGGGTAGATTAGGGATTGCCAAAAAAAATAAACCAAGGAAAGGAATCAAAAAAGCAAAAGAAATAAGAAAAACCAAAAATAGAAATGGCTGGAAACAAAAACTGGCTGATTAATTTGAATTTTGAAAAGATTATTCCTTGTGTCCAAAGCCTGGAGCAGCATTTAATGAACAGTGCACGCTGCAGGGTTTATCCGCGCGGATGGGATTGTCAATTTCAGAGGGCTATAAATTGAGCCCTCCAGTCACAAAAATAAAGGAGAAGAAGGACACAATTCACAGCATTTGGCGAAAATACTTGAGAAAACAGTGAGAATTCTCTAAGAATTGTCACTTTTTTCTCTTGAATCTTCCCAACTTTCACTCACTCAAATCAAACCCAAACACTCTTGCACTCAAGCCTTCAAACACAAAACACAAGGAAGATAGGTATAACCTCCCTCTCCTTACCCTAAAATTCATCCATGCATGCATTTACAAGCTACAAAATGTAGTTCATTCATCTTCTTACCCTAGATCCAAGAGGATCACCATGAAAGTTCATCTCCATGGATGATCCTCTACAAGGATCAACATTTTCTTCAATGTGTTCTTACTTACTTGCAAATGCATTTTCAAAACCCTAAAAACCATTTTCAAGCATCAAATCTTGATTTCAAAGGATAAAATTCCCTTTCCCAAGCAAATGAAGTGCTTAGTCCTAATGTACCCCAAGGATGGTTTGGTATAGTTGATTCACCACTAAAATGTCAAGTGATCACTAACCAAAACCTATGGAAATGGGGACAAGCATGGATGCAAAACCCCCTTTAAAATCATATTTTCTTTCTTGAGAAGTTGCTGTCCAGTAGCAATTTTCCAAGACCCCAGTCCATTGTCTTAATTTTTGGACACATATAAACTTGAAATTTGGTGTTGACTACAAAACACTTTTTGTATCCAACATCTAGAGATTTCCAGACATATTTTTACTTTATTTTTTGGGTGAGTAAAACTCCTTTTTTCAAATTTTCTTTCAGAGGCCAGTTCATCAGCTTCTGGAAATCCAGATTTCATATCTGAGATTTCCAGAAGGTTTTGACCCCTCAAATCTTCTCCAAAATGGAAATTTCCTTCGCACAAATCTTATTTAAGGTGTCTGTAATAACTTTAATTCTCTGAGTTTATCCAGATTATGAAGTTTTAAGGCCCTTGAATCCATTTCAAAATCAAAGGTCCACTGCCTTTTTCATTCTGGCAGAAGTGACTCTCAACTTCAAAAGGTCTTTTGAGTACCAAATCTCAATCCAAAAATCTTCCAAAAAATCATGGGATCATTTTAAAGTCTTAAAAAGACATCCCAATTTTTACTTTTCTGAGTTTCAACTTATTTTGGCCAAAACACACACACACACACACATGCACATACACAAATAATTTTCAGCTTGGAAGACTCGTTTTACGAGGCATTCCGGGTGCACACTAACGTCCTTCCCGGCGTGTAACATGACCTCCGAACCCAAATTTCTAATCTCGGGCATTTTTCAAAGTTTCGCCCTTAAAACAAAAATGGCGTGGCGACTCCGTCTTTTTCCGGGTTTTATTTGGTTTTTCAAAGAAACGCAAAAATTGAATTTTTCCCGCGAATGGCGACACATCATCACAAGTAGTTCAATGATTTCTACCCGCTCCTCAACAGATAGCTGCTTTCCAATTTGAATTTTTTGGTCGGGGTAGGAAGGGTTAGTGATTACTGACTCTAGCTCATCCACAGCCTCTAGCTCTGGTCCATCCCTGAATTGCAGAGTCTCAATGATTATCTCTCTGACCCTGTGTCTCTCCTCGGCCCCCAAATGTGGAGCTTCCTCAGCTATCATGTCATCCAACTTGTCTGCAACCTCGCTGGTGGTGGTGGTGGCCCCCGAGTTGTTGTCGATCTGGAGGCATAGGTTGCCTATGAGGACTTGATCGACCATAACTACATCTGTATCGACCTCTGTGGTTTCAGAGTGACGTGTCGACTCAATCATGACCTCGTCATTTGAGCGATAAGGTCGACTCCTCCACATTGGTGATTGTTGACGGTCGAGTAGTTTTGGTGACCATTTGGGGACGTAGCCTTCAAGTAACCATCTGCAGTCTCAATTTCTAACTCTCTCTTCTTCCTTTCCCGAAGAACGTGGTCCAGGTAGGCTCGAAGCCGTGCCTTATGCAGACGGCTGACCTACTCCGGCGAGGTGGGGAACTTGACTCGCCGATGAGGTATTGATGCTACCATTCCAAGTGCGACACGGCCGGGAATACCAAGGATAGCAAATCCATGTTTCGGCATTGACGTTGAGGTTTCCAGCGTTTGTATTGGTGTTGTTGTTCACTTCATTGAATTCTTCAGAAGCATCTTCAACATGCCCGTCTGGGGTTACCATGGTTGTAGGTTGAGAAGAGTTTCGAGGTCAAGTTTAAGCACGATTCCCGGCAATGGAACCAAGCCCGATCTTTGCGGGAATTGTGCTTATCAATAATCCTCCACGTGGCGAGGACCAATCACTCGGCTTCTTGACACAGAAATCAGAACCCACGACTAGCCAGGATGTGTCTCTGGCGAAGACGCTCGGGCGTGAGAGTAAGATAACAGTGTATATAGCTCAAAATGTATTGAATAATGAATTCAGATAACAAAATGGCAGTTACCTTTTACCGTTGGTAGTGGTGATGTATTTATAGGGGATGACCGTTGTATTTTTGGTGGTGCTACATGAGCTCCGAGATTTTAGGGACAGTTACAATTAATGTGAACGTGTCCTATAACGGCTCCTGATTCGTAGGGAATCGGTTATGGAAAGGTTTGACTTCACGTACATTCGCCTGCTAGGTCGACGCTTGTGGATTAGGTCGAGGTCGCCATTTAAGGAATGGTCGACCTGACTGATGGGCAGAGCATGGTTCGTACCCGAATTGTAGTATGGATCATGAGGTCGGATTAAGTTAGGTCGGGACCTGGTAGGTCGGACATGGACTTAGTCGACGGATACTTGAGATGGGCTTTGGGCCTCGCTCTGATTGGGCTAGCTTCATTGAGAATGTGGGCGTCAAGGTTGTCTGTGAGTGGGCTTTATTCGTTTGACCCAACTCGACACTTTTGGTATGTTCATGGATTAAATTATTAAAAATAGAAAACTCTCTAAAAATTTGAATGTGAATAGCAAGAATATTTATGCAATTTTTCTACTAAAAATTAACATTTTAAAAATGACTTTTAAATACAAATTGATAATTCATTTTGAAACAAATGAGAGTAGTTATTAAGACAGTCGTTTACTATCTTAGCACATGAACGAAATAGAGTCTCATTAATGAGGTGTCACAAATATATTAAAGATAGATCCTGACAAAAATATAATACTTCCTCTGCCCCATAAAACATTATCCCTTTTACTATTTTGGGCGTCCCACTTTAAAGTCTCACTTTCCTAAAAAGGAAAAAAATTTACTATTCTCTCCACTCATTCTCTCTCCTCCCAATCACAACACTTTTCAAATTTACTATTCTCTCCACTCATTCTCTCTCTTCCCACTCATAACACATACTTTAATAACATTATTTTTTATTTTCCGTTCTCAATAGTAAAGGGGTAAAGTTTTCCGGGATGGAATACATTAAAATAAAAATAATTAGAAAATGCTATCCTAAAATATAGATCATTCGAAAAATGATGTTATTCAAAATAGAGGTTATTAGGAAAAAACCATCCAAAGAACATTTAAATCGAAACTATTAAATTATTGTTACAAATATCAAAAAAAGGAATGAGAAAGTAATTAATTTGGAGCACGTTTTAGAGAAAATCTGTTTTTTCATAAGTTATAAAAAAAACCCACTTTTCATCCTTAAAAATATCGAGTTTAGACCTTAAAACATTGAGTTTATGCTTTAAAATACCTAAAAAATAAAATAGTGAGTTTAGGGGTTAAAACAGTGAGTTTAAGCTAGAAAATAAAATAGCGAGTTTAGGCCTTAAAACATTGAGTTTAAGCTTTAAAACATCAAATCAATATATTTAAAAACAGAACATTTTATAACTTATGAAGAAACAGATTTCTCCTAAAATTTTCTGATTAATTTGTGTACTTTGACTCGCAAATATCAAAAGGAAAATTCGGCACGCTGCAAAAGAGGAAATACTTTGACCATATCAACGAAAATATTGGACCTATTTCTGCAATTAACTTCAACTTAAAGGATCTATAACGTAATTTATTTATTAAATATACTCCCTCCGTCCCATTAGTATTAGCACAAACACTGTTTGCGCGGGAATTAAGGAATATGATATTTTAATAAAATGTTGTGAGTGTAAAAGAATGAGTGGAGAGAGAATGAGTGGAGGGTGTAATAAATTATAATGGTGTTGTGAGTATTAAAATAATGTAGGAGAGAGAATGAGTGGGGTTGGATGAATATTTTATTAATATAAAGTTTCCTTTTTGGGAGTGTGCGGATATTAGCGGGACGCCCAAAAAGGAAAATGTGCTAATATTAGCGGGACGGAGGGAGTATACATGAATGATAGTACTATTCTATACGGTAGCGAAATCAGATTTTTTTTTAATAGAAAGCAAATTTTAATATTAGTGTTAATTTTTTATTTTTTTTTGGTACAATGGGAATGATACTTTTCAAGACTAAAAAGCAAATATTCAAAAATTTATAGGATTAAAATATAACGGGGGCAATTGCCCCCTGTTTACGTGGATAGCTCCAGAAGTGAATCTAAGTAGACTTTTCTAAAAGGAATAGTAGAATTTAGTCTCTACAAGTAACCTGCATAAAACTTGTTCATTGTTTGACCATTGTCAAATGTCAAAATTAAAATTTAGACCATTGAAAAGTCGTCAAAACTTGGTCATCACATTAGGTTTAGAAGTAATATAAATACCAAGACCGAACCCTATAATTAATCTACACAAAAGAAGTATCCTTTGCTTTCACTCATCAAACACAAAAGCTAGCTAGAAGCACTCTTTTGCCCTCTCGAACAATTTCTTATTTTCAGCCAAACATGGCCTTAAACGACTCCTTTTGTTTCTCAGAAAATGAAGTAACTCTTAATTTTCTCGGGAAAGAAGAAAATGAAGAAGAAGAGACAAGTGTGTCAGGAGACGACATTAAAAGCCTAAAAGGGTTTTTGGAGGAAGCGGATGAATCGCTAAAGAAATTAATTTCAAAGGTGGGAAAAAAAGTTGAGTTTGAAAGATTTATTAAAGACGCGTTGGAAGATTATAGAGGTGACACTTTCTCGGACATTGCTGAAAAGATCCGAGGAAAATTAAAACATTATGCGTGTGAATATGATGATTCTATGAACATGGAAAGAGGTGTCGATTTGGATTCGAGATCAATCGGGGAAGAGTCGGATTTGAAAATGGAAAGATTTAAAGTGAAGAAATTAAACTTGACTGGGGTTACTAAGTGAAAACAGAAATGAAGCTGCATACAAACTACTCAATTAGTTCAAGCTTAAACCTGACAATGTTCATGTTGGATTGTATTTTTTTTTTTTGTGGGTTTCAAATTCTTTTATTCGTTTGTAATGGGCTCAGGTCTAGTCAAAACTATACTAATGAACTAATGCCAATTTTTTCATGGCTAATCAAATAACAAGATATAGTTGTAGTCTATTGATTCAAAAAATTATAGTCTATTATTCCTGTGCCTCAAAATAAATACTTACTGGATATTGTTTCGTTTAAGTTTAAATGTTTCGTTTTAAACGAAACTAGTCACCAACCCGTCGGTATCCGACGGGGATATGAAATTGCTTGAACCAAGTTAAATGGCATACAAAATATGTTTTGATTATTTGCTAATTATTGATGAGAGTAGAATAAGGCCACGTTTGGGATTGCGGTGAAAGTGGGTAAACGAACGTTCAACCCGAAAGTCGACGCGAAAAAATGTTTGGGGAAAGGAATTGCGATCACGTCCGAAGTCCGTATAACGTGAAATACTGCGTTCCCATGAAGGCCCCGTCTGATACACAGTTTATAAAAAGGAGATTTTTAAGACGAAACAGTTTATAAAAGGAGCTTTTGAAACGGAACATTTTCTTTTAAAATGTGTATGGTGTATCAAATCAAAACGCTAATTTAAGCGTAACAAAATATTACAATGGCATATTTACCCTTCTAAAAATACTCCTTTCGTTCTGAACACTTTTTTTTTCTCTTTCATAAATACTTCCTCCGTCCCACCTCACTTGATACTAATTTCCATTTCGGGTCGTCCCACCTCACTTGATACTGTCCAAAATGATAAGTTTTTACTCTCACAACACCAATCAAATCACTATCATTCCCACTCACTCTCTCTCCTATTTTACCTTTTATACTCACGATATTTTTTCTCTCTCTTGTTTTTTCTTAGTTATCGTGCCCACCTCCTTAGTATCTAGTGAGACGGGACGGAGGGAGTAAGTATTAATAATAAGATACATTTTTTAATAAAAAAATATAATATATTAAAAAATTACTATTAACATGTCCAGATTGAAAATTTATTTTGGTGAATAATAACGATTTTCTTGTTAAAAGGCATATTTTAAAGTTAACTACAAAAATCAAAAAAAAAAAAAAAACCCGTTAACTACAACTGGACACTAACCATTCAATCAAAAAATCAAAAGTTAATTTTTTTCATGGATTAATTCCTTCCTAACCCTCTCGCCCAGATCTTATCTGTAACGACCCCAACCCTAGGCACTCATTTTAAATATTTAATTATATGCTTTTAAAAATTTATGTTCACTTTATGTGTTCAATTATACCTTTAAATTCTTAAATTAGGATAAACTGGGTGAAAAGTAAATTTAGGAGCTTATAAGAATTTATTGGACATTAAATAAAGAAACTAGGGGAAATAATAAAAATGGGAATTTATTAAATAGATAAATAATTGAGGAGGTTAAATGAGTGAGTAGGATGAATTATTGGGTTAAAGGTTAAGTTTAAATTAAAAATAAAGATGAAAGCCTTCTTGGTAGATATTTGTAGGAGGGGCCAATTTTCTTGCTCTCCCATCCTCTTGCCAAGTGTCCATTCCCCACACCTCCTCTTACTCCCCTTCCCCTCCTTCTCCTTCATTCACTACCATTCTTCATCCTAGAGAAAATAGAGAAAACCTCCATTGAAGTCCCCTTTGCCCAAGCTTTGAAGTCAAGCATTTCTTCACCAAAAATCAAGTCTAAGGGCACCATTGAAGTTGGATGACCTAGAGGAAGCCATCTAGCTAGAAAGATCAATATTTCCTTATAAAATCCAAAGGTGAGTTGTTATGATTCCCTTCTTCTATGTGTTCATAAGCTCTTTGATTATTATTCTTGATCTTGTGATGTTGATTCCTTGCTTGGAAACCTAAATGGGAGTTGATTGATTAGAAAATGAAATTGGTTGAAGTTAGGGTTTAAAGAATGATCATTTAAAGGGTTGAAAATGGGTGAAATGAGTAGAGATGAATAATTTAGGATTACTTGGGTTGAGTTTACAAGTTTGAATGGGACTTGGTAAGATGAGGGTGTTCTTGGGTGTTCTTGATCAAGCCATGGTAGAGGGAAAGAAGAACTAGGTTGAAAAGGGTTAAAAATCTGCAAAAAGGGGCTGGAGGAGGCATGGGCGGTCGCCCAAGTGGGCTTGGGCGGTCGCCCAAGCTGGCAGGAGGTCCAAATTCCCTTTAGGTACACATGGGCGGTCGCCCAAGTAGGTTAGGGCGGTCGCCTGGCGGCGAAACTACAAATTCTCTTGAGGTCCACCAGGCGGTCGCCCGAGTGTAAGGGCGGTCGCCCAAGTGCCCTGAACCAAGTTTAGAGTTGTTCAAACCTAATCAAACTCGAACCAAAATGGAATCTCTTTAACCTAGATTAAAGTAGAATACTTTGGCTACACATTGACATCCTAAGTGATCAAAATGGAATTGGGGAAGTACTTTAAAGGTTGCTTGGAAAGCGCTAGTTAACCTAGTTTGGTAACTTAGCAGAAATGATTCTAACTTGGTAAATTGAACTTGGATCTTCATAGAGGCCTTGTATTATTGTATAAAGACCTTGTAGGATGGATTGATGGTATTTCCTTGCCTTACTTTGAGTTCATATACATTGGTTATATTATGCATAGTGTGTTGACTTATTGTTGCACTTTATGATATTGGTTGGACATGAGTATATTTACCATGTTGATATATTGTTATCCCTTTTTGTGGATTGTATTCAAGTATCTATTATGTGCTTGATAATGTTGAATACTTGTTATAGTATTTACGTCGTTATGATATTGTTGTAGGATTCCCTACTTTGGAATTCCTAAAGCTGTACATGTTGATACAAAGATTTATAGCCAGTTGTGCTAATATGTTGAATACTTGATATAGTATTGCTATCTTCATGATATCTTTGTTGTGGTATGTATCCCTACTTTGGATCATACAATGTTTGGTTAAGCAAGTATGTTATTACTGTGCTTAGTTATGTAAATCCATTTTGCACGATTTATTTGTTTGTTGGACAATGTATGGGATTATAATGACATCGAGCCAAGTTCATTATAATTCATACATTGGTAACCCAATTGTCCCCCTTGTGTGGGATTTGTGGGCTAGCATCTCCTTTTGAGGTAGATGGTCTAGTTTCACCGGGATATGACTGTGTGTCGAGAATCCCTACATGAATGCTGTTATTGTTCATGGTTAGGAACCGCTTCTTCAACATTGTTCTTTGCTCGGTTGTGTATATCCTTTTGGAGATGAAACCTTGGCTCGGTATCCTTCTAAGTGTTACTTTATCGTACTTATGTGTTGTGATATATTCATCTTTGAGATGGTCGTTGTTTCCAGCCGGTATGGGACGGTTGGCGGCAGGAGCCTCTCGGGTTATGTGGATATGTCTTTTGATGTGTTGCATCTTATATGGCATATTGCTTTGCATTCATAATAGCTCATTGAGATTTATTCTCACCCCTCTCCCTTTCTTGTTTTAGATTCCGAGACGGGTGGACCGACCAAGTAAGGGCGGAAAGGAGTTTAGAAGTGGTATTTTGGGAATTGTCGGGTTATGTTAGATTGGTGTAGAAAGTGTTTGTTAGCATAATTCTTTTAAAGGGTTGTAGTCATAAACTTTAATTTCATACTATATTCGATATCCTTTGTAACTAAAACCGTTTATTATTTTCGTGGTTGGTTAACTCTCCCTCCAACGTGGAAGGAGTAGAGTTACTTTGAAATGGTTGTGTTTAAGTTTTGGAGATGAAATCAAAGTTTTTAAAAATTAGGAGAATTGGGTTAGTTTGAGGACGCTCCGGCTCGGGACACGTGTAGGTTCGGGTCGGGGTCCTCACGGTTGGTATCGAGCTCGGTTAGAGTTCTCGGGTAGAGTCTAGCCGAGTGAGAGTGTGCGATAACTTACGTCGAGAGTTTAATGCAGGAATTTGTTCAAAGGCGAGAAAATGATCTTGATCAACCAAGGAATCAAGGAAAGGTGAGTTATGGAAAGATAGATTTCCCACCATCATTTGAGGTATTTTACCTGTCTCGGGAATTAGGGTTCATACTTTTATAAATCCTTGTACATTAGTTCTCATGTGGCATTACTTTTCATCTTTATTTGCATAATTGGTCTAAGAGTTGCCGTATGTCTTTGGAGGTTCTACTCCTATGGGGTCGTACCTCGAATCATCCTTAATTATCTTGGTAGTTGTGATGTAGTGGGCATGTATTGCCGGCGGATTTGGTCGAGTTACCAATCCGTGAATCATCGTTATATTAACCTTGAATTAATTGAGTAGATGTTGTGTTCGAGGAGGACTGTCGCAAGAAGCGAGTCTCCTTATTTATGTTTGATTTGCCTCGGGGTGGTAGAGGCGGATGAGTCATTATTGCTATTTTATCATATATGCATAAATGTCGAAAGTATGGCCTAAGGAATTTGAAGGTTATTTGAGTTGTGAGTTATCTTGATTCAAAAGAACCTTGAGTTCTCTCATGTACGGTGGTAAATGAATTGGTGAACTCTTAGTTTAGAGTTGGTCTATGGCCTAATTAAGAGTGGTTTATGGTTGTATAATTTGCGTGAGTATTTATACATTGGTATCTCGTGGTGGAGACTAGATATATGAAGACTAGTATTGAAAGTGATCGTCTAAGTGAGATTATATGAGTTATAAATTATCGCGAGTAAGAGATCTTATGGAACTAATATATCTTTGCCTTAGGTGCTATAAGTATTCCCTAAGGAGAGATTGATTGAATTCTTGCTACTAAATTGAATAGGAAATCAGATATTTTTGTAAGTAATATCACCCTATAAGTTGACTAAGTGGTGTTTTTCAAGTGAGTTTCAAAAATGGGTTTTCATCAGGTATCATACCAGGGTATTGAAGCTGAGTGGATATAAGTCACTATTTCGGTATTCGGATCCCTAGATAGAGTATACAAATTGGGATGATGGAATCGATGATTCAACTTAAGAAATTAATTGATAAAGAAGATAACTAGCTTAGCGATTCTCAGTAAGGATAAATTGTTACTGTATTTAGAAAAGATGATACTTGGTGGTTAATCAAAGGGTTATAGAGATCTTAAATAGGTAACTGTGAAGAATAAGTATTCGTTAGCACTTGTTGACGATTTGTATGAATGATTTTAGAAACTAGTAGGATACTCAATGGTTATTAGTTGAATTTTCGGAGTGTTACAATTTCAGTGAAAAATTGCTTTAAGGGTATACTTAAGACAACATTTATATCTAGTATGACCGTTTTGATTTATGGATTGTGTACTAGCTATGGAGAGGTAAATAGGGTAAATGTGAAGAAGTATAATAGATGTAGTTATTGGTGACTTATAGGGTCAACTTCAGAAATTGGTAAGATAGGTATAGGGTTCGTTTTGAGAATTGATTATCATTAGTTGAGAAAATGAGGATGAATCTTATTGGGAGACAGGATACTTTAGGATGGTTATATACTATAGTTCGACTTAGTTACGTGAATCATATGAGGGATTTGTGTGATGCTTGAAAGATATTGACGTTGTACGGATTTTGAGTTTGTTGATGGTTATTGAGAGTTAAGTTAGATTATCTTGTAATGTTTAATTGAAATTCGGAAATGATTGATCTATGTGAGTTCCAATTATATTTTTCGATTTAGAAATTATGGTATTTGATTGGGAACTAGATGTTTTACAATATGTTGTTGCTAAGTACAATACCAATATCAAAGGTGGTGAATAGATGACTCAAATTAAATAAAAGTGTTGAACTTTCAACTTGAGGAATTATTGAATTGAGGATGGTTTACCTAGTTATAATCTTAATGATTGTTTTAGTGTTATTTATCGGGGATAGTAATAGTATTGCGAGATTGTGTTTTCTTAGAGAGAAATTAACTAAGTCTAAATAGTATGAGTGGTGGCTACACTATAAATAGAGGTCAATCAAGAATATTTTGTTAAAATTGTTTTAAAGGTGTTTTAAAACTTTGGAATATATATTGGACCTCTGTGTAAGCAATTGTGCCCTTCGGGGATAGTTGATAAGGTCAGTAAACCATTTTCGCGTAAATTAAAATCTGTGAGTAATTTAACTATCTACCACTGGTATGGGACGGTTGTAGATACTTAAATCACTCGAGCTATTTTTGTTAGCTTATCAATCCTTTGAAATTTCTGAGTGGTTTGGTTAATTAAGACTGGTATGGGCCGGTTTTAAATAAGTAAACCATTCGGGTCTCTTTGGATCTCTTTTATATTATCATTTGAAATTCTGAAAGATGTTGTAAAATTTCGAAAGACATGTTATTTTAAAGTTATAGTACGTACAGAAGCAAGTAAAAAGGCAACCTAGTTTCCCTATAATGATTAACTGTATTCAAGTGTTGGTCCAAGAAATGATTTGATAAATGTGGGGTTATTATTGTGTCGGTCACAATAGACTCGATTTTGTTTTGGAGTTGGATCGGCTCCGTTGTGGGCGGCCAACCATTCAATTTGAACATTGATTTGTCACTAGTCCTGAACATAATTGAAACATTGAATTGTGATAATAGAATGTTGACGTTAGAAGATTTATTAAAATATTTAGAGTTTTAGGTTGAACTTGAGAGTTTTAACACTATAGATTTTGTGAATTAGTTGCATTGGGAGTAATGAAGGGTATGCTATTTTGTTATAGAAAATTGAATTACATTTTCTACTCGTTATATATATAGCTTGATGAAATGTTATTAATAAAGTCCTCTCATATGTTAGGGGATAGTTTGATTGTTTAAACCCCATAGTATTAAAAAGATTGGATAGTCATTCATTTGGGAAGATCCATTTGGAGTGTAGGAAGGCCATTAAATTTAACCTTGTGAAAATTTGAGGAATCATTACTTATTATTGAGAATAGGCTACGGGCATATGCGATGGATGTTAGTAGTCAATAGTACGAATGGTTACCAGTGGTAAGTGCGTATAATAGTAGTTATCATTCTAACATTGAGATAAAACCGTATGAGGCATCGTTTGGGAAGAAAATATCGATCTCTAATTTGTTGGGTTGAAGTTAGAGAAGAAAGGCCTAAGGTAGATTGCCGCCAAAAATTGTTAATCCATTTGAAGTTTTAGAAAGGGTGGGTGATTTGGCTTATAGACTGACTTGTAGCAAATTGTAGAGTATTTGAAGTTTTAATGTGATATTGTAATGTATTTGGTGACCTAAGTTGTAATACTTTAATTATTTATATTTTCATTGGGATCGGAAAATTCGTGTTAGTGATATTTGCATAGTATGCTTGGATCATTAAGTGGTAACATCATATTATTAATGGAATTAGAAATTTAATTTCTTTGAAAGAAGAATCACAACATTGAAGAGACTATTTGGAAATTGAAGTTTGATGTATACTTGTAACCGATGCGGGTTGATCGAGTTAGGTAAGTGACAGTCCAAATTCGGGACGAATTTTTCTTTAAGGGAGTGAGTGTAACGACCCCAACCCTAGGCACTCATTTTAAATATTTAATTATATGCTTTTAAAAATTTATGTTCACTTTATGTGTTCAATTATACCTTTAAATTCTTAAATTAGGATAAACTGGGTGAAAAGTAAATTTAGGAGCTTATAAGAATTTATTGGACATTAAATAAAGAAACTAGGGAAATAATAAAAATGGGAATTTATTAAATAGATAAATAATTGAGGAGGTTAAATGAGTGAGTAGGATGAATTATTGGGTTAAAGGTTAAGTTTAAATTAAAAATAAAGATGAAAGCCTTCTTGGTAGATATTTGTAGGAGGGGCCAATTTTCTTGCTCTCCCATCCTCTTGCCAAGTGTCCATTCCCCACACCTCCTCTTACTCCCCTTCCCCTCCTTCTCCTTCATTCACTACCATTCTTCATCCTAGAGAAAATAGAGAAAACCTCCATTGAAGTCCCCTTTGCCCAAGCTTTGAAGTCAAGCATTTCTTCACCAAAAATCAAGTCTAAGGGCACCATTGAAGTTGGATGACCTAGAGGAAGCCATCTAGCTAGAAAGATCAACATTTCCTTATAAAATCCAAAGGTGAGTTGTTATGATTCACTACCAGAAAAACAGGTTTTAGCGACGGAAATTTCCGTCGCTAAATCCAAATTTCCGTCGCTAAAATTAAGCGGCTGACCAATTTTTCCGTCGGCCAGTCGTCGCTACCGGCCTGTCGCATGCTCCGACGGCTCAATTTCCGTCGGTATATTTTGATTTTACCGACGGAATTAATTCCGTCGGCCGATGATTCTTGACATCAAAGCAACGGAAATTTCCGCGCCACAAATTAATTTAATTTAATTAATTTTTATTTCAGCGACGGAAATTTCCGTCGCTGAAAAAAAATTAATTAAATTAAATTAATTTCAGCGACGGAATATTCCGTCGCTGGAATAAAAATTAAATTAAATAAAATTAATTCAGCGACGGAAATTTCCGTCGCTGATTTAATTTATTTTAATTTAATTTTTATTTCAGCGACGGAATATTCCGTCGCTGATTTAATTTATTTTAATTTAATTTTTATTTCAGCGACGGAATATTCCGCCGCTGAATTAATTAATTTTAATTTATTTTTTATTTCAGCGGCGGAATATTCCGTCGCTGATTTAATTTAATTTAATTTTAATTTTTATTTCAGCGGCGGAATATTCCGTCGCTAATAATTCAATAAATAAAAAAAATCCAAAATATCAAAAATAAATTTTTTTTTTCTATATTGAATAAATAGGTCATATTTTTTAGATATGTATATTTTTAGATATGTATATTTTTGATTTTCCTAGCATATTTACAATCGACTAAATTAAGGAGATTAAATTAAAGAGCATGTAATCAATTACTAGTTTCCCTAACACCGTGCAAGTATTAGGACTAGGATTTAAATTCCAAATCTCAAAATCGATAAAGGCTTTTGAAAAACTAAAACTTAATTAAATATTTAACTTTTGACAAATTGCACTCCTAGAATCGATAAAAAAATTGTGCCAATAGAAAAAGACTTGTGAAAATAGAAGTAGCGAAAATGAATGGCACCATATCACATCTACCAAAATCAAAGCTCAAAATTAGAGAAACAAATCAAAATCAAAATGTTCAAATCGTCTTCCGAGCGGTAATTCAAGGGTGCGAGATAGCCATGGCTTCTTATTATTTCAACATGATTGGTAACAGGGTTAGCCAGTGCCGGAATTACAGAGGGGCGATGGAGGTTGGAGTAGGGAAGAGCGGGGGTTGGAGGAAGAAATAGTGGAATGGGTTTGGCGGTGATTGATGGCGACGGCGGCGTATAGATCTGGGAAGGCGGAGGAAGGCGCCGGAAGTGGGGGAGGCGTATAGATCTGAGAAGAGGGGCGAGGAAGAGGCGGAGATGGAGATGGAGGCGAAGGAGACAGATTGAGAGAGAGAGATGGAAATGGAGGCGGATGGAGAGAGAGAGAGAGGTGGTAGTGGTGGCGGAGGGGACGGCAGAGAGAGAAGGGAACTGGGTTTCGCCGGAAGTGGGGGAGGGGTTCGCGGTGGGACGGAAGAGATGGAGTAGAGAGAGAAAGTGTGTGTGTGAGAGAGAGTGTGTGTGTGTCTGGGAAGAGTAAGTGTGTGTGTGTGTGAATATATATATATATATAAGGATTAATTTATTTGTTAAAATGTGAGTAAGGAATTTGAACCATTGATTTAATATGAATGGATGGTTGAGATGGTGATCCAAGTGAAATAGTTTGTTAAAATGTGAGCCATTGGATTCAACTTAAATGTGTTAATATGAATGGATGGTTGAGATGGTGATCCAAGTGAAATAGTTTGTTAAAATGTGAGCCATTGGATTCAACTTAAATGTGTTATTATAAATGGCTTAGATGGAGATCCATGTGAACGATAATTACTTAATAATAAATAATAAATGATAATAATGATACTTAGTTTTTTTTTTTGGAAAAATATTTAATTCATTTAAAATCTAATAAAATTATTTAATAATAATAATTGCATAATAAATTTAAATGCCTAGTACCACAATAATAATTAGTAATAACATAATAATAATTGATATAAAAAATAATTAATAATAATTTAAACTATAAAATAATATTATGCCTAATATCAATAATAATAATATTTATCTCTATTCAAATATTTTAGACTTTTTTTACAACAAATGGAAGTTGAGTTACAAATATGTGCCATTATTTAGGATTTTAAGGAATTTGTCCCGATCTTGTGAAAATGGTATACGACTATCTCGTTTATTTTTTTTTTAACTTTTTTCTACATTCTAAATGACATTTAAAGTGTTTTTCATCTTTATGACCTTCCTCAAAATCAAATGGAAATTGAGTTACAAATATGTGCCATTATTTAGAATTTTAAGGAATGTGTCCGATCTTGTTAAAATGGTATACGGTTACCTCGTTTATTTTTTTTAATTTTTTTCTATATTCCAAATGACATTTAAAGTGTTTTTCATTTAGAATGTAGAAAATAATTAAAAAAAAATAAACGAGGTAGCCGTATACCATTTTCACAAGATCGGACACATAAAACCCCGAGAACCCTAAATAATGGCACATATTTGTAACTCAATTTCCATTTGGATTTTGAGGAAGGTCATAAAGATGAAAAACACTTTAAATGTCATTTAGAATGTAGAAAAATTTAAAAAAATAAACGACGTAGCCGTATACCATTTTCACAAGATCGGGACACATTCCTTAAAACCCTAAATAATGGCACATATTTGTAACTCAATTTCCATTTGGATTTTGAGGAAGGTCATAAAGATGAAAAACACTTTAAATGTCATTTAGAATGTAGAAAAAAATTAAAAAAAAATGAACGAGGTAGCCGTATACCATTTTCACAAGATCGGGACACATAAAACCCTAAGAACCCTAAATAATGGCACATATTTGTAACTCAATTTCCATTTGGATTTTGAGGAAGGTCATAAAGATGAAAAACACTTTAAATGTCATTTAGAATGTAGAAAAAAATTAAAAAAAAATAAACGAGATAGCCGTATACCATTTTCACAAGATCGGGACACATAAAATCCTAAGAACCCTAAATAATGGCACATATTTGTAACTCAATTTCCATTTGGATTTTGAGGAAGGTCATAAAGATGAAAAACACTTTAAATGTCATTTAGAATGTAGAAAAAAATTAAAAAAAAATGAACGAGGTAGCCGTATACCATTTTCACAAGATCGGGACACATAAAACCCTAAGAACCCTAAATAATGGCACATATTTGTAACTCAATTTCCATTTGGATTTTGAGGAAGGTCATAAAGATGAAAAACACTTTAAATGTCATTTAGAATTTAGAAAAAAATTAAAAAAAAATAAACGAGGTAGCCGTATACCATTTTCACAAGATCGGGACACATAAAATCCTAAGAACCCTAAATAATGGCACATATTTGTAACTCAATTTCCATTTGGATTTTGAGGAAGGTCATAAAGATGAAAAACACTTTAAATGTCATTTAGAATGTAGAAAAAAATTAAAAAAAAAATGAACGAGGTAGCCGTATACCATTTTCACAAGATCGGGACACATAAAACCCTAAGAACCCTAAATAATGGCACATATTTGTAACTCAATTTCCATTTGGATTTTGAGGAAGGTCATAAAGATGAAAAACACTTTAAATGTCATTTAGAATGTAGAAAAAAATTAAAAAAATAAACGAGGTAGCCGTATACCATTTTCACAAGATCGGGACACATAAAATCCTAAGAACCCTAAATAATGGCACATATTTGTAACTCAATTTCCATTTGGATTTTGAGGAAGGTCATAAAGATGAAAAACACTTTAAATGTCATTTAGAATGTAGAAAAAAATTAAAAAAAAATGAACGAGGTAGCCGTATACCATTTTCACAAGATCGGGACACATTCCTTAAAACCCTAAATAATGGCACATATTTGTAACTCAATTTCCATTTGGATTTTGAGGAAGGTCATAAAGATGAAAAACACTTTAAATGTCATTTAGAATGTAGAAAAAAATTAAAAAAAAATAAACGAGGTAGCCGTATACCATTTTCACAAGATCGGGACACATAAAACCCTGAGAACCCTAAATAATGGCACATATTTGTAACTCAATTTCCATTTGGATTTTGAGGAAGGTCATAAAGATGAAAAACACTTTAAATGTCATTTAGAATGTAGAAAAAATTTTAAAAAAAATGAACGAGGTAGCCGTATACCATTTTCACAAGATCGGGACACATTCCTTAAAACCCTAAATAATGGCACATATTTGTAACTCAATTTCCATTTGGATTTTGAGGAAGGTCATAAAGATGAAAAACACTTTAAATGTCATTTAGAATGTAGAAAAAAATTAAAAAAAAATAAACGAGGTAGCCGTATACCATTTTCACAAGATCGGGACACATAAAACCCTAAGAACCCTAAATAATGGCACATATTTGTAACTCAATTTCCATTTGGATTTTGAGGAAGGTCATAAAGATTAAAAACACTTTAAATGTCATTTAGAATGTATAAAAAAATTAAAAAAAAATAAACGAGGTAGCCGTATACCATTTTCACAAGATCGGGACACATTCCTTAAAACCCAAAATAAACGAGGTAGCCTATATTTATTTTTTAATTTTTTTAAAATTTTTTATTGACTAGAAAATAATATTTTAGCCTTTGTTAATTAGTGGTTTTTTTTAGAAAAAGTTATAGAAAAAAAGATAGAAAAAAAACTAAACAAATGAAAGTATATAGAAGAAAAGTCAATAGAGGGACGGACTACCCTATATTTATTTTTTGATTTTTTTAAATTTTTTACTGACTAGAAAATAATATTTTAGCCTTTGTTAATTAGTGGTTTTTTTTAGAAAAAGTTATATAAAAAAAGATAGAAAAAAAACTAAACAAATGAAGGTATATAGAAGAAAAGTCAAAAGAGGGACGGACTACCCTATATTTATTTTTTAATTTTTTTTAAATTTTTTATTGACTAGAAAATAATATTTTAGAATTTGTTAATTAGTGGTTTTTTTTAGAAAAAGTTATATAAAAAAAGATAGAAAAAAAACTAAACAAATGAAGGTATATAGAAGAAAAGTCAAAAGAGGGACGGACTACCTTATATTTATTTTTTAATTTTTTTAAAATTTTTTATTGACTAGAAAATAATATTTTAGCCTTTGTTATTTAGTGGTTTTTTTAGAAAAAGTTATACAAAAAAAGATAGAAAAAAAAACTAAACAAATGAAAGTATATAGAAGAAAAGTCAATAGAGGGACGGACTACCCTATATTTATTTTTTGATTTTTTTAAATTTTTTACTGACTAGAAAATAATATTTTAGCCTTTGTTAATTAGTGGTTTTTTTTAGAAAAAGTTATATAAAAAAAGATAGAAAAAAAACTAAACAAATGAAGGTATATAGAAGAAAAGTCAAAAGAGGGACGGACTACCCTATATTTATTTTTTAATTTTTTTTAAATTTTTTATTGACTAGAAAATAATATTTTAGCCTTTGTTAATTAGTGGTTTTTTTAAGAAAAAGTTATAGAAAAAAAGATAGAAAAAAAACTAAATAAATGAAAGTATATAGAAGAAAAGTCAAAAGAGGGACGGACTACCCTATATTTATTTTTTAATTTTTTTGAAATTTTTTACTGACTAGAAAATAATATTTTAGCCTTTGTTAATTAGTGGTTTTTTTTAGAAAAAGTTATATAAAAAGATAGAAAAAAAACTAAACAAATGAAGGTATATAGAAGAAAAGTCAAAAGAGGGACGGACTACCTTATATTTATTTTTTAATTTTTTTAAAATTTTTTATTGACTAGAAAATAATATTTTAGCCTTTGTTAATTAGTGGTTTTTTTTAGAAAAAGTTATAGAAAAAAAGATAGAAAAAAAACTAAATAAATGAAAGTATATAGAAGAAAAGTCAAAAGAGGGACGAACTACCCTATATTTATTTTTTAATTTTTTTTAAATTTTTTATTGACTAGAAAATAATATTTTAGCCTTTGTTAATTAGTGTTTTTTTTAGAAAAAGTTATAGAAAAAAAGATAGAAAAAAAACTAAACAAATGAAAGTATATAGAAGAAAAATTAAAATTATCAGCGACGGAATTATTCCGTCGCTGATAATCTATTTTTTTTTTAAAAAATATAAATTATCAGCGACGGAATAATTCCGTCGCTGATAAATTTATCAGCGACGGAATTATTCCGTCGCTGATAATCTAATTTTTTTTTAAAAAATAAATTATCAGCGACGGAATAATTCCGTCGCTGATAACGTAAAAAAAATTAAAAAATAAATAAATTATCAGCGACGGAATAATTCCGTCGCTGATAACTTAAAAAATTAAAAAATAAATAAATTATCGCGACGGAATAATTCCGTCGCCGATATTTATTTAGCGACGGAATTAAATTCCGCCGCCGAAATTGCCGCTAAAACGAATATTCGTCGAATATTCGTTTTTAGCGACGGAATTCAGCGGCGGAATTTAATTCCGTCGGTAAATTTGGCGCCAAATTTATTCCGTCGCTAAAGCATAATTTCCGTCGCTAAATAGCGACGGAATGATTCCGTCGCTGTTGATTTCGTCGCTAAAACATCAGTTTCTGGTAGTGATTCCCTTCTTCTATGTGTTCATAAGCTCTTTGATTATTATTCTTGATCTTGTGATGTTGATTCCTTGCTTGGAAACCTAAATGGGAGTTGATTGATTAGAAAATGAAATTGGTTGAAGTTAGGGTTTAAAGAATGATCATTTAAAGGGTTGGAAATGGGTGAAATGAGTAGAGATGAATAATTTAGGATTACTTGGGTTGAGTTTACAAGTTTGAATGGGACTTGGTAAGATGAGGGTGTTCTTGGGTGTTCTTGATCAAGCCATGGTAGAGGGAAAGAAGAACTAGGTTGAAAAGGGTTAAAAATCTGCAAAAAGGGGCTGGAGGAGGCTCGGGCGGTCGCCAGTGGGCTTGGGCGGTCGCCTGCCGGGCAGGAGGTCCAAATTCCCTTTAGGTACACATGGGCGGTCGCCCAAGTAGGTTAGGCGGTCGCCTGCCGGCAAACTACAAATTCTCTTGAGGTCCACTTGGGCGGTCGCCCAAGTGTAAGGGCGGTCGCCCAAGACCCTGAACCAAGTTTAGAGTTGTTCAAACCTAATCAAACTCGATCCAAAATGGAATCTCTTTAACCTAGATTAAAGTAGAATACTTTGGTTACACATTGACATCCTAAGTGATCAAAATGGAATTGGGGAAGTACTTTAAAGGTTGCTTGGAAAGCGCTAGTTAACCTAGTTTGGTAACTTAGCGTAAATGATTCTAACTTGGTAAATTGAACTTGGATCTTCATAGAGGCCTTGTATTATTGTATAAAGACCTTGTAGGATGGATTGATGGTATTTCCTTGCCTTACTTTGAGTTCATATACATTGGTTATATTATGCATAGTGTGTTGATTTATTGTTGCACTATGATATTGGTTGGACATGAGTATATTTACCATGTTGATATATTGTTATCCCTTTTTGTGGATTGTATTCAAGTATCTATTATGTGCTTGATAATGTTGAATACTTGTTATAGTATTTCTGTCGTTATGATATTGTTGTAGGATTCCCTACTTTGGAATTCCTAAACCGTACACGTTGATACAAAGATTTATAGCCGTTGTGCTAATATGTTGAATACTTGATATAGTATTGCTATCTTCATGATATGCCGTTGTGGTATGTATCCCTACTTTGGATCATACAATGTTTGGTTAAGCAAGTATGTTATTACTCGTGCTTAGTTATGTAAATCCAAATTGGGTACTGATTTATTTGTTTGTTGGACAATGTATGGGATTATAATGACATCGAGCCAAGTTCATTATAATTCATACATTGGTAACCCAATTGTCCCCCTTGTGTGGGATTTGTGGGCTAGCATCTTCTTTTGAGGTAGATGGTCTAGTTTCACCGGGGATATGACTGTGTGTCGAATCCCTATGGTACCGTTATTGTTCATGGTTCCGGAACCGCTTCTTCAGCTATTCTTCTTTGCTCGGTTGTGTATATCCTTTGGAGATGAAACCTTGGCTCTGCATCCTTCTAAGTGTTACTTTATCGTACTTATGTGTTGTGATATATTCATGCCGAGATGGTCGCTGTTTCCAACCCAGGTATGGGACTGTCGGCGTGGAGCCTCTCGGGTTATGTGGATATGTCTTTTGATGTGTTGCATCTTATATGGCATATTGCTGCATTCATAATAGCTCATTGAGATTTATTCTCACCCCTCTCCCTTTACTGTTTTAGATTCCGAGACAGGTGGACCGACCAAGTAAGGGCGGAAAGGAGTTTAGAAGTGGTATTTTGGGAATTGTCGGGTTATGTTAGATTGGTGTAGAAAGTGTTTGTTAGCATAATTCTTTTAAAGGGTTGTATTCATAAACTTTAATTTCATACTATATTCGATATCCTTTGTAACTAAAACCGTTTATTATTTTCGTGGTTGGTTAACTCTCCCTCCAACGTGGAAGGAGTAGAGTTACTTTGAAATGGTTGTGTTTAAGTTTTGGAGATGAAATCAAAGTTTTTAAAAATTAGGAGAATTGGGTTAGTTTGAGGACGCTTCAGCTCGGGACACGTGTAGGTTCCGGGTCGGGGTCCTCACATTATCCCATAAAAATCTAACCCAGATTCAAAATTCCAAACTCATTAAAAAGCTCAGATCAAAATACCGTGTAAACCCAAAACTCATTTGACCTGGTCAAATATGATTTTTAAATACCAATTTTACCCCTCCCTCCCTGTCTAACTCCCTCTCTAAAGGCCACACACTCTCTCTCTCTCTAGACTCTCTCTCTCTAGACGGAATCCATGGATTCCTCACGCCAACCCTCGACGTCTCCATCTCCGGCCAAGCCCCCGTTCCGCCGCTAACTCACAGAGTTCAAATTTTGAGATCGCTGCACGACAATCGAGGACGGCTGCCTTTTTGATTCCGATTAATCGGTGAAAATGTTCGTGAAGAAGCTAGTGGAGAAGGCTTCGCTAAAGAAGGTAAGTACAGTAATTTCACTTTGCTTTCCCAATTTCGATTTCATTTCTCTGTTATTATCAATGGATCAGATTATGTGTTCTTCGTTGATTTGAAGTTTGAAGTTTGGTCTGTTGATTGAAATTTGAAAGGCTAATTGATTTGAGATAGTTAACGCTTTGTTAGTCCTTGCTCGATGTAAGTTTCTCCTTCCATCTCCCGTTCTCATTTTTACCGTTGTTTTTGAGAAAAGAGATATAAAAGGAAAATACAAACTCTTATTTTGAACTTCATATCTCGACATGGTAATAATCCAAAATCCGAGCAAAAATTTTAAGGACTTGATTTAAGATCCATAGCCGCCGACAAAACAATATGCAGTGAAAAATAATTCACAAAATGATGCTTGAATCTCAGAAAATTTAATTTAATATCCATTCAAATATTCTGGCTCAGGTTTTACCGTTATCTGTCACACAAAGTAAGCAAGCTAAGTGCCACATTCATGCTACTTTACCAGCATAAATGATTAAACTCGGAATGTTGAACAAAGTAAAACTCTTTCAAGCAATGGAGGCTAGGTTAAACAAAGTAAAACTCTTTCAAGCAATGGAGGTTTTCTTCGAGAGGTAAGCTTTATACAGTTCTCATGAAAAGGTTCCCGAAGTTTATTTTCTCTTAAGATTTTCTGCAATCCATGCAGATCAAACAGATTTGGTGTAGAGGAACAGCATGTTGTTGGAGAAGTTGTGTGTCAATGTGCCCTTTGCCATGATTCAGATATGGTCCCTATATCCAAAATTTAGTTATATTGTTGAATATGAGAGAGATGAGTACAAAAGAGTGTACTTAAACGTGTGTGTCTAAGGGCTACAATTAAGGATGTAAGAATGACATTTTGCCCTTGTTCCATTTTTGGTTCTCTGTGCTCTTATCATTTGTAAACTGACTATGGGATCCTAAAATCTTAGATTGAACCTCAACTTATATCGGGAAAGAAAAATTTAGTTTGTCAAGAAAACATTGCCATAAGTTTCTACTAACTGGTTTCAAGACGACCCAAGAACACTGATTATTTACTCAAGAAATTTTACTGTAAAAACTGCTTATATTGGTCAAAAAGGATTAAGCAGAAAATCTATAGAGATTTACCTTGGGTTGAATCTTGAACTACAACAATGGAGCTTTCTTCCTCCTTCTTCTTCCTTCTTTTTTCTCACTGCCGTGCTCTCTCTCTCTCTCTCACCGATTCTCTCTCTATGCGGCACACCCTAAAATAATCCTTGTTCACAGTTTGTCATAGAATATATGGTGCCCGAAATAATAGATATTCCTAGAATATATGGTGCCATACATATAATATATTCTATGCCCGAAATAATAGATTTAGATTGATAATTGAAAATTCTTCTCCTTATTCATGAACCATATATTTCCATACAATTTGTGAAATTTCCGAAAATTTAGCAGAAAATTATTGCAGATTCGACTCTAAATCTCTTGCTAGGGTTACATGATTTATATAGGGAATTGAAATTGACTCAATTTTGGGAACAATTATAGGAGCAAAAATTAACAAATTTGAGCTAGTTTTTTTAAATTTGCTTTAATAAAAAAATAATTTATTTATTTTTATTATTAATTGGGAAACTAAATACGCCCAAGATAATGGCCTTAATATAGTGGGCCCTGAGTACGTAGTTAAATTGCAGTCCGTCTTTCTTACCCTGCTTCCAAATGATAAAAAATTGCCGACTTTAAACAAAGAATTTCAAGCTCTTACTATTATTACGGAATTGGGTTTTCAAGAGTATTTTATTGCGGATATTTTTATATAGGGAATTAAAATTAATTATACAGTTTTTTTTTAAGTTGAATAGGTGTGATTTAATTAACAGCGTATTAAAGGAAAGTGGGGCGAATTGAATCTGGGCCGTTGGTGACAACCTGTCATTTTGGCATATATTTTCAGCCTTTGATATAGTTTTGCTTTTATATTTATATGATATCACATTTTTAAATAAGAAAAGTGATATAATGCAATTTTATAATGTAAAAATTTGTAAAAGACAAGTGAACTGCGACATTTATTCTGGATAAAGATAATACTACACCCTTCGTTCTTTTCCCACTTTTTTACTGTTACTACAAATTAATTTTGAGCAATAATTTTAGGTTTATTTACTTATCCTAATAAAAATCTAAAATTTGTTATTGATAGTATCGTTGATGGTGTATCAATAAAAAGTTTTAAATTTTCATTAGTATAATTAAATTAACTTTAAAAAATTGCTCAATACTCCCTCCGTCCCACCCAATTGTGAACCATTGACCAAGGCACGCCGATTAAGAAATATTATTAAGATAATGAAAATGTGTGGTAGAAAATGAAGAGAGGGAATTAGTGAAGTAAATAGTAGGTTGGTTGAATAAATTGTGTGGTGAAGAATGAGTGGAGTTAATGAGTGGGTGGGGTAGGGAGAATATAAAATATTAAAGGACATTCCATTTATGATAGTCACACCTGACCTAATCTTAACGGGCCAAAAGGGAAATAAGCTGAATACCTGACGACGGATGTATTCATTTAATATTTATTTGTAGCAACAAAAAAAATAAAAATAGAAAAGATTATTTTGGGACAAAAGGAATCAAGTCCATTTGACCATTGACTTTGTTCGATCAATATTCATAGATGACTGGATGTTATTATCAAAATTTGAGTTAGGTTATTGAGTATTTCTTACTTCAACTCTGATTATTTAATCTCAATTTTATCTTTACAGCTAGCTAGTTTGAGTCACATAACATTTCGTTCTAAAATAAATATCTACTTTTATTTTTTAATTTAAAGAACATTTTAAAAATATTTTTTTATAAAATTTAAAGGCAAGGATTTATATTTTTGCAGTTGATTTCTATCTTCCTATTTAATTGGTAAATATATAATGAAATGTGAAATAAGAAATTTGATATAATATATTTAGGATTAAAGTTTCTTAGAAAATAGATATTTATATTAAAATAAAAATAAAAATAAAAATCTTTAAAAGTTTATAAAATTTAGACATTTATTTTAAGATGCGATAGGTGTGACATGAAATGATATTTTAAAAATCAAATGGAAGCTTGTTCAATAAGCGAGCGAGTGTTTTAATTGAAAAAAAATGTCAAATCAAAGTTAGGCCTAATATTAGAAATTGTCAAACGTGCTCACATCCCACCATATAAATATTTCATTCCCAAACCCTTTAAATTAAAAAAAAAAAAAAAAACCCTTACCATGGCCATGAATGAGAAGTGTGGAGTATTTAAAATTCTCAAGTTGGAAAATGTGAATGAGAGACTATATGATTCACTAAAAAAACTATTTTCCATGTTGGAAAATTTTTTTAGAGGTGGTGCCACCGCCAACATGGTCGAAGAGCATCACGGGGATCTACACGACCATGATGATGATGGCGGATTGAGTGATTCCTATAGAGATGGGGGCGTGAAAATTTACTCGATCGAGAGGTCAATTGGGGAATTAGATAAAAACCTAAAGATGGAAAGATTTAAAGTGAAGACTATCAAATTAGGAGGAGGGGTGGTTCTAAAGGAAGACCACGAATCATGATCAGCTTTGTATGTATGGATTTGGAACCGTTGTTGCAGCTAATTTGTTGTAGCGTGCGGTTTTGAATCAAGATTTTAGAAATTAGAAAATGAATATGCTTCATTTGTGTAGATATCTTGTTGATAGCCCGAATACTTAAGCCTATTGCTTTAAGATGATTAGTACTCCTAAATCCTAAATGAATGTTCATTTGTAAGATTTTTCTAGTGCCGAGGTTTTTTTTTTCTTTTTTTTTTTGAAAAAAACTGTCTTTTTTTTTTTGAAAAAAACTTTGTCCACAAATGTTGTTATTATCAAAAATTTTTTGATTAGTCATTTTATACTTGCTAGCATTTTACCTTTTTATTATCTAAAAAATAAACATTTTCAAAATGTATTCTAAATAAAATTTAGAAATTCATTTAGCGGACCTCGGCCTAGATGTTCTAAGCCCATGCCCAGTGGGCAGACAGGCAATACAGCCAGTGCTCTTTGGGGTTAGATAACAATTGACTATAATTAGGCGAGGTGATCGTAACCTAAATTGAACTTAGAACAGTTATGGGCCATTTTCTTTAGGGTCTTTTATATGCGAGATTTAAACTAAATGTAGGATATAGCATATACAAAATATCATAAAACACCTATACAAAATATCATAAAACATTTATCACCGGCAAAAGGCTAAAGGCTGAACTGTTCTCGTATTCAAAATCTCATTCAGCTTTTATAACTGACATATAAGACCAGTTCGCATTTAATAATTAAAGTATAAAAGTCACTTTTTTTCACATAAATAAAAATAATTTTTTTAATATTTTATTAATTATTATTAAGGATGAGAAAGATGAAGCTTCAGGAGGTGAGGCGCCAGCCTTGGTAACTCCCAGGCGCCCGCCTCATCAGTCACACACCTCGGCCCAAGCTACTGCCTCCCAGGCGCCAGCCTCGGCAGCTCGGCGCTCGCCTCAACTGATGAAGGCCACGGCTGATTCTTCTGTCCTCCAGGCGTGCGCTTCAGACTGGACCAAGCGGCCGCCTCATCCTCAGTCCATGCCCACGTCTGCTTCCTAATTACACTAGGTTTCCTTACTAGTTTGATTCAATGTATATTAAGTATTTCATATATTTAGGAAACCAGATATTCCTTGTATATAATAGATTTTTAATCTTTGTATTAGAATAGGATTCCTTCTATTGTACTATATATTGGTTACTTGTGAATACATAAATCAAGTTTTTCCAAATCTTATATGGTATCAGAGCATTAAGATTAAAAATCCAAAAACCCAAAAACCCTCTTCTCTTTTCGGCAGCCCCTCCCCACCCTTGCAATGGCCGGAGCATCCTCCACCATTCCAAACGCTGCCCAACCCGACCAACCTCTCTTCTTGGTCAACCTATCCTATTGCCGCACCCTCATCCTAAAACAATCCACCTCCACCATTCCTCTCCCCACCACCGCCTTCACCTCCCAAACCCGTCCTTCACCAAACCGCACCCCTTACCGAAACACCAATCCCTCCCCATCCCCTAGCTCGAACTCCTCACCCCTCCCCTTTAAGGGTACGTGTCAATACTGTCGTAACATTGGCCATGTCATCACCCAATGTCGCCAATTCAAGCGCGACCACCCCACCGTAAACTTCCCCCTCCTTCATCGCCAAAACCGAAATCCAAACCTTAAAAGTCAAGCCCACACCGCATCCTATCACAACCTGTTAGGCCCAACTGGTAGAAATCAGGTTAGAGGGGGGGTGAATAGCCTGTTAACAACTTTTTCTAAAACTCTTAAAACTTTGAAAATGTTGAGTCACTATTCTAGCTAACCGATGAAACAAGGGTTGCACAGCGGAAATGAAAATGCCAGTTAGAGAGTTTCTCAAAACTGTAAGGTAAAGAGTTTCAAAAGAGTAAGAGAAAATTTCATGCAACAAGTGAATTTTCTTTCCAGTAAGACAAACAAGTAAGCAGTAACTAGAGTCAACAAGTTGTGACCAGTTGAGAGATTATCAACCGATTACAACAACACAAACAATAAACAAACACACAAAAAAATGACACATTGTTTGAAGAGGTTCATAGTGTTAAATAACTGCTACGTCCTCTACCAAGTTTGGTCAGAACTTGGATTTGTGAAAGTGCACTGCTATTAATGATTCCTAACTATTACAAATTGCAAGCCCAATGATTGAAGGCTGCTAAAAGTAAAGTGACCACCAATGAATCGTGCTACAATAATGACCAAGTGTTTTCTAGAGATGTGCTCACAAATTGAGCTGATTTCTCTAGGGTATGTGTGTGATTCAATCAATGTGTTCCATTAATAGTCTTGTTGAGGAACACTACTTGAATTGATTGAAGGTGCTCAGTGTATATCCTACAGAGATATGGTCTAGTGATTAAGGGGACTTGAATGCCTTGAACTTGGATGTTTGGAGGTTGGGGGTTCTTGGCAGCTCACTCTCAAGGATCTTTAATGGACCAACCTTCTTCAATGCTCAGGGGAAGCTATTTATAATATCATTCAAAATAAAGCTGTTGTCTCTGAAGAGGTTGGAGAAAAGACATGGACTGGCAGGCATTTAATGATAGTATCTTTTCATTTAATGCCTGAGATTTGATGAAGATATTTTCCGTCGAGTAGTTGAGGGGATGTGAGTACTGGTAACTTTGACATTCCTCTTTGAGATTCTGACAGGATGGCAGGAATGTCTCTTCAGTATGTTGTTTTACCAACTTCAGCTAAATTGGGGGCTGAGTAGTTGGGAGCAATAAATGCTTCGGCTAGCTGAGGGAAGCTTGTAGAATAAGCCTGGCCGATTATCAGCAACTGAAAAGCTAAGGGCCATTGACCGGTTAGGAATTGCATCGGCTGGGTACGACCGGTTAGGCAGCTTGACCGGTTGAGTGATCAACCGGTTGGAAGGGTTACCAAGTAAACATATTGCTGATAGGAAAATCTTCAGGTCTTCTAGGTCTTCAAATCTTGATAAAATTACATTTCAAAAACACTGGGCACTTAGCACTAAGGGAACCTAATATACATAGAAAAATTCTATTTGGTCTAATTAAAATTAGGGGTCCTCAATAATGCTCATAATGATTGGGATTAAGCAATTCTAAATCTATACATATATTTGACTAACAATCTCCTCCTAATTGCTTAAGTCCAATCACCCTACGTTAACATCTATCTTAACTCAGTAAAAGAATGACTAAGAATTTATCTATTAAATTTGTCATTCCCTAAGTTAAGTGACAACTTGATGTAACCTAAGTCAAGCTTACAAAAGATGAAAGCTTGAGAAAAACAAAGTAAAAAAGAATGGGATTTTTGAATGAGATGACCTGCAAAGTGAAACGGTTAGAAGCAGTGAAGTCATTCAAAATTCAAAAGGAACTCAAGAAAGCAAAATAATTAAATGGAAGATTAGAGTTCAGAAATTCTCATTGATAATCAGCAGACTGGTTTGAAAGAAAGACATTCATTTCATCGGTTACATTATAATCTTCAGCTGCAGGCTCGGTTGGAGGATCGGCTGGAGGATCGGCTGAGTTCTTGACCGGTGAAGCAGCTGAGGTTGGAGTAGCCGAAGTAACTGGGTCTGATGATTTGGATCTTTTAGCATCCCTCTTTGCTTTCTTCTCCTTCTTTTCTTCTCTTTTTCTCTTCTTCTTGCCTAGCTGATCATCAGCAAACATCTTTAACAAAATTTCATTCTGGGCTTTGACTTTGGTTAGCTCGGTCTGCAACTCCAAATACTTCTCTTCAGATCGGTTAAGGGCATCGGTTGATTGCTTCACAAGAGCTTGACTGGAGATGGCTTCATTACATAGCTCTTGGTTGGTGTTGGTGGAAGCATCAAGTTGTTGAAGAAGATCATTGATTGTAGCATCCTTTTTATTCAGCAACTCCACAAAATTTGCAATGGCCAAAGCAAATCCAGTCTCCATTCGGTTAAGCATTTAGTTAAATCTATGCTCTACCTCCTCCTGATTGGACTTAAGGACAGAGCCAATCATCTCATTGTTGACATCAGCAACTCCTTTAAGCAAGGCTTCATAAAATTCTGCAAGATCAAGGACAACAACTGGCCTGTGAGGATCATCGGTTAACGGGGCCAGTTGAGGAGCTGGTTGAGGAGGCGGTAAGGAAGCATCGGTAAGAGGTCGAACGGTTGATGGAGTGAATAGCTGGACAGCTAGAGAGCGAATTGCTGGAGACTGATCGGTAAGAGGAGTATCAGGAGCATCAATTAGTTGACCTGTAAGAGAGACAACTGGAGAACCGGTAGGGCCATCGGTAGAGGAATCAGTTAAATAAATAATTGGAGTTTGACCGGTTCTAGTCACATGACTGGTAGGAGAAATTTCAATTGCTTCATCAACGGACTCAGATGAGGAGTCAGGCTGAACAATAGCAGGAGCAAGAAATTCATTAGGTTGCAGGCTCAACATCTTAGTAAAAGCAAATTCCAGAAGTTCCAAAGCATCAGGTACCATCGGTAAGGCAGCTAGCCGTAACCGTATCAAAGGAATTACTCTCAAGGCAATCAATACTAGAGAAGCATGTCTGATGTTACTCCATGGGTGAGCATGGCCATTCCTCATGATAGACAGCTTAGGAACCTGAGGCATCAATCCAGCCATATATGTAACTTCAGAAGACCAATTGAGAATTCACAGCTCCAAAACTTGAGTCATTAAGTTATTGAGGGAGAGATATCTGATGAAGAGGTTACCAGTTGACAAAGTGCTTTCAACTGGTCTAGGGGCTTGGTTAACAATCTCCCATGAATTCGGATGGAGGTTCGCCGTTGAGATAGAAAGGGAGAATATTTTGTCTTGGTTGGGAAAACAGTGACAATTTGTTGTTCCTCTTTTCCTGGCTTGAGCTTGTGACCTTTGGGATGTGCATGTCTTTTTTGGAGTTTGAGGATTTTGATTTTTTGGCATCGGCAACTTGTTTCACCTGGGCCATTGGTTTTGGTCATATTGGGAGGCGTATCAACTGGAGGATCACCATGTTTCGTAACTTAAACAACATCGACAAATGTTTGCATTATGTCTTCTCTTCTCTTCTTCTGAAGCTCATCAGCAATCGGAGGAGGCATAGGAATATCTTCAATGCTGGATTGGCTAGAGATCCTCTCATGAACATCAAAAAGAGGAATTCCGTTGACTGACCCAGGAATGGAGGCCTTTGAAGTATAATAGTTAAGAGGAGAAATAAGATTCTTTTGATCATGAGTAAAATTAAAGCTTATCGATGGGACAGCAGCATCAGTAGGATCAAACTCAGTCGGTTCATCATCAGAATTCTCTTCCTCTTCAAAGAAATCTGATGAAGAATCCTCTTAAAAAACAGGGTCAGTCTCCTCCTTAACTGGTGACTTATCCTTGGAAACAGAAACAGCAGCTTGGCAAATCGAGAGAGAGGCTTGGATTGCTTGCTGAGTGGCCAACTCATCAACCAATATTCTTTGCTGGCTTAAGTCAGCTTCAAACAGACTGGCAGCCAAAGCTTTTTGTAATTCAATATCATCAACATCAACATCAACAGATTTGCTCTTCTTAACCGGTTCAGTAGATACATCGGTAAGAGGCACATCGGTAGCAGACTGGCTAACCGGTAAAACTTCACTAACCGGTAGAGCAGATGCGTCGGTCAGGGGATCGTCGGTTAAGGGCTCTATCACCGGTAAATCATCTCTAACCGGTGCAATAGGGGCACCGGTCAGAGGCATCAATTGAGTAACTGGTGAATCATCTAAAAGTTTAGCATCTCCTCCTAAGGCTATAACCGGTGAAGTATCAGTTAAGCCTCCTCTCACATGTCTAACCGTAGCCATCAATTTGGGAGTGGAGAAAGTGACAATCTCAGATCGGTTAATGGTAGCCTCAGATTTGTCATCACCATTGTCAGAATCATCAAAAGAGGAGCTGGAAATTGAGTCTGACCGATCATCTTCAGCAACATTAGCATCATCAACAGCTTTATCATCTGAACCACTATCCTTGAACAAGTCTTCAATTTCTTCATCGGTCACAGAAGCCCATTTGTTCTTATTAGATTGAACCGATGTGAAGAAGTCATAAAGTACAATATCTCCCAAGCCTTGGATTTCTCTGTCCATATCCACCAAGTTCTGAACAAGATCCATCACATTCTTAATAAATTGAAATCTCTGAGGACCTAGATTGACAGGTTCAGAGTCAAATGAGGGAAGATCATCCTCAGGCAGCTCATGTCTCCCCAACTGGTATGGATCAGCTTCAAGCAAGGTGTCTTGGGAATTATACAATAGAGCAAAGTTAGCCCACACAGCATGAACCATCATGTCTTGCCTGAGCCTATCCTGAGCCAAATAGATAGCGTTCCACATGGGAGGCAATAGGTCAAAATATCGGTTGTATAGCTTGATAAGGCTTTCTCTAGATAAAGAGATATCATATTTACTCAGGAGGCAAGGCTTGCTGTAGTAGATCCCTTTATCCTCATGAAAATTATTGAAGTCAACATAATCGGTCATATCACCAACTGGAACAGAATTCTTGTTGATCTCATGAAACTGCAGCAATCTCCTGATAAATGGAGGCAAATGATTTATGGGATAAACTCAATTTGGAGAGGGGGAGGATTTGGGATTGACTGACCAGGGATTATAATGGTAGATATGAAAGGTTGAGTTTCTGATGGGTTGGCAACGGCTGACCGGTCGGGAAGAAGATTGACCGGTAAAGGGGACTTTATCGGTAAGGAAATTGTGATTGAATAAACGTTTGGGGATGAAGGGGATGAATGTGCCCAAATCAGTTTCAATTCTCCTTTTTTCTAAGCATTCTCTCTTGCCAATTGATAGAAAGATTTTGGGGTAGGCTTAGATTTATGGGAAGGTGGAGGAGCAGATTTTCTAGCTATTTTCTTTTGGTGGACAGGTGAGAGAACAGTAGCAATAGGTTTATCATCTGATGATGTCGGTTGAGGGTCATTTACCAGTTTGAGATCTGAGGGTTCGTCGGTTGCCTTTCGCTTGACCGGTAAGGTAGAGGTAGGTTGAGGAGCAGCATCGGTTAACTGTCTAACCTTTGGCCGGCTGGATATTTTCTTCAGTTGGGCAGCTGGCTTACCGGTTGGTTTACCGATTGGCTTACCGGTTGGAGCACCGGTTGATGGCTTGGCTTCCTTGAGGATTCTAGCTTGATCAAATTTGTCAAAAGATTTGCAGAAGGATTGGGGATATTTTGGTTGACTGGTAGAGGCAGCAAGCACGGCTGGGATTTTTCTCAAAGCATGGCTGATCAATAAATAATGGCACGGTTTGGCTTTGTTGGGCTTGGAGGTAGGCTTATCCTTCTGATATTTCTTGAAGGCTACCAATATAATCTTGTAAAGAAAAGAGCACCAGTTGAAGTCACTCTTGAGGATAATAGCAGCAATAGCCTCCCATTGTACCATAGTAATACAATGATGGGAGCCAGATCGGCAAATGACACAACTGTCAACCACCTCGGCTAGGGCATAATGAACAACATCTAGATCTGCTTTCTTATTTCCTTCACCAGTAACAAAAGGATCAGTTCCCCTAACCTGTGACCAAGCAATCTCCATGTCTTTCATTGAAATGGTTGAGGAACCGGTTGAACAGAGGGTAGGAAAGGCAGTTGCAATGGAGGAAGGGTTAAAGGTTATAGGCTGACCAGCAACAGAAGAAGTAATGGCTGAAAATTCTCCATTCTTCACTTCATCATCAACAACTCCATTATCGAACAGTTCATTGACCAACTCATAATAAATGTCTTCATTACCCTCCGGCATCAAGAAAGGTAGTATCCCAGCTTCTACGAACAATGCTTGAAGAAGCTTTCCTTCCTCTGAATCAAAGAAGCTAGGGAGAATGTAACCTCCATAAATGTCTTTCTTAGGAGTTTTGGGAGCCATCTACAAAACATCAAGCATCAAATCAACATTTTAAGTTAGAACAAAAGAAAATAGACATGAATGACGGAGTTCATAACTTAGGGCTTGAAATTTTGACACATCTTCAAAATATTTAGAAAGAGTTATGTTTTAAGAAGATGTTACCAAAAATCTTGAGTTATGGAGGAACGGAGAGGATGAAGATTCACTGATGAAAAGTAACTAAGAAATTTTTGCCGATTGCTCTTCGACTTGCAGAGAGAGAAAATTTAGGGTTCGAAAGTTTGAAAAATTGCTTTTTGAAATCCTTTTATAGGGAGAGAGAGAGAGAAGGCGAAAAGGTGCGTTGGAAGAAACAAAAAGGCAGTTCAAACGTTTTTAACTGGTTTGCACATATATTTAAAATTTAATTCACTATTCTAAATATGGGACATAAAAATAGGGTACGTGTGTGCAGCAGTTATGTTTAAACATAATAATAATGAACAAAAAGAATAACCTTTTGGATAAATAAGAATGATACAGAGATTATCTTTTTGATCAAAATTAAAATTTGATCTACCTAGGAAAGGAAAGAAAGGAAAGGTGGGGTGTAACGACCCTAATCCTAGGCACAATTTTAGTATAATATTATATGTGCTTTTAAAATCATTATTAATATTATGTGTTCATTTTTATATACTTGATTCCTTATATTAGGATAAAATGATAGGAAATAACATAATGTTCTAGGAAAGAGATAAAAATAAATAGAAAATAAATAAAGTGTAAGAGGAGGTTAAATTTGGGTAGGATAAATAATAAGGAAGAAGGGGATTTAATTTAATTGTGAAAGCCTTGATTTATGGGGAGGGGAACCAAATCCCTTAAAATCCTCCCCTCTTACTTCCTAGGTGAAGAAACCCCCCTTACCTCCCTTACTTTCCTTACACTCCCCCCATACCTTCCATATATTTCCCTTCACTCTTCCCCTACTTTCCCTATTCACCTTCTTCATCATTCTCTATTTTCTTCTTACCATTTCCATGGAAGCTCCATGTGAAAGCCTCAACTTCCAAGGTCTCTAGCTAGCTTATTTCTCATCCATTTTCAAATCCAAGAGTACTTTTGAGGTTGGGACAACTAGGAGAATCTATCAAGCTTAGAAGATCATCCTTTCATCATGTATTGGCTAAGGTGAGTTATTATGACCTTCCCTTCTTTAAATGTTCATAAATTATAAATGTTTATCTTGTTAAATGATTGTTTATTGTTTGAAAACCTCCTTAGAATGGAGGAATTGGTTAAAGTTATGAAAGAATGTGGTTGTTCATAGAAGAGGATCAAGAAGGGGATGAAAATGGGTTAAGTTATATGAAGATGATTGAACTAGAATTTTGGTAGGGAAATGTATAGGAAATTAAGATGTATAGTATTGAGGTTTATGTGTTTGGGTTTGATTGATTTAGAAGGAAGTAGTAAATATTTGGAAGTCTTTCATAAACATCAAAAAGGGAAAGAATTAAAAAGGGGAAAAGAACTAGGTGAAAAAGGGGTTTAGAAATTAAGTTTTGCTGGAAAATGACTTGGGCGGTCGCCCATGGGGGCTTGAGCGGCCGCCCATGTGCTCAGAAGTGGATTGCCTTAAAAACCTTCTTGGGCGGCCGCCCAAGTTGCCTTGTGCGGTCGCCCATCCCTGCAGAAGAATGGGTGTGCTTTAGTAATCTCTTGGGCGGTCGCCCAAGTGACATGGGCGGTCGCCCATGTCACCAGATTCCCTCAATTAATTTTCTTACTGATTTTTACCAACAACCTCGTGGCATGATTCCCAACCACTATAAATTAGTAGAACCTAATCCAAATCGGATATTAGTTAAACCCTTTTAACTTAGATTAAAGTAGTTCAACTTGGGAAATAGATCTTGAACCTTTTATTAAGTTTATTCGAGGTTGTATAATGACGATGTAAGATGGTTTATGAGGTATAGTGACTTTATTTGCCCTATATACTCGATGATTGGTTTGGATAGTGTAGAAGCTATATGTTACACTATTGTGCTAGTTGGGAATGTGTATTTACTACTTTGTTTCATTATTATCCAAGTGTGGATATGATTATCATATGGTTGTACTGTTATTCCAATGGTGAATTTATTGATTATACTGTTACTCTACTTGAACACACATTCATTGTTAGTGCTATGCTTAGTGTATTACATAAATGTTACACTATGATATTGGTTGAACATGAGTATATTTTACCATGTTGCTATGTTGTTTATCCCCTTTGTGGATTATAGTTCAAGTATCTATTATGTGCTTGAACGTGTTTATATTTCATGTGATTGGGGGGTATAATGGAATTCAATCAATTATTGATTTGTTCTCTAAGTGATTGAAGGTCCATCATACCTGTGACCTCTCCCCCTCTGCGGCCACAGACTGGGGTTATAGCATCTGTAGTGAGCCGAAAGCCTTACAGAGTTGCTACTATCTTATTTGGTTCCCTGAAAAACGGGTCTTATAAGATGTGAATATGCCTAAGCAGTTCACGGGAGATGAGTTATAAGCATAACTGTCTCAGTTACATGATATTGGTTCTGGTGGATATGCATTCACAGATGTAGTGGAGTATTGATACCCACAGTTATACGACTTATTGTTCAGACGGAAAAGGTAAACAAAGGTAACAGAATGTGTTTACTGTTTTACCAATATGTGAGATGTGCCTTGATTTTGTGTTGCATCTTACTTGGCATATTGCTGCAGTCATAATAGCTTCTTTGAGATTTATTCTCACCCCTCTCCCTTTAATGTTTTTAGATCCTGAGACAGGCGGACCGGCCAAGTGAGGACGGAAAGGAGTTTGGACGTGGTATTTTGGGATTTGTCGGGGTATGTATAGGTTGGCATAGAAGATGTATTTTGTATAATTCCTTTATGGAGTTTGTGTGTATAAAACTTGGTTTCTACGTTATAACCAAAGTCTTTTGTAATTAAAACAGGTTGTTACTTTTAAAGTTATTCAACTCTTCCTTTCATGTAGAGAGGAATGAAGTTATTTTGAAATGGTTATGTTCAGTATATTTAAGTTGTAAGTTAAATCAAGCTTTTAAAAGGTTTTAAAAGTTTAGGTGATTTGAGCCCTTTTGGGGATGCTCTAACTCGGGACACGGGTTAGGTTCCGGGTTGGGGTCCTCACAGTTGGTATCAGAGCTCGGTTAGAGTTCTCGGGTAGAGTCTAGCTGAGTGAGAGTGTGTGATAATTTACGCCGAGTGTTTAATGCAGGAGTTTATTCAATGGCTAGAAATGAGGATGATCAGCACCAGGTTCCGGGCATTGTTGGTAATGCCGTGGGTGATGGAAATTCGAATGATGAGACGATGAACATGTTCCGAGGATTTTTGCAAAATATGGCAGCACAAGGACAAGTACAGCAGCATCAAGAAGGCAGACATGGGCATGGTTTGGAAAAATTCGTCAAGATGATACCTCCAAGCTTTAGTGGAGACCCAGATCCGGTGACGGCGGAGAGATGGCTTGAAGCTATGAATAAAATCTTCTTGGCAATGGAGAGCTCAGATGCAGAAAAGGTGAGATGCGCAGTCTTCAAGTTAGAAGGACTGCGAGCATTGGTGGCGAGTAGTAAAGGATGGTGCAGGATCGGGATCTTACACCGCAGACTTGGGAGAACTTCACACGCAAGTTCCGGGATCATTTTATTCCAATGGTTACAAGAGATAAGAAGGAAGTTGAGTTTTTGAGATTAGAGCAAGGATCAATGACCGTAGCACAGTACTCAGCAAGGTTTACGGAGCTAGCTCGCTATTGTCCACATTTGGTGCCGGAAGAAGAGAGAAGGATATATCGATTTGTGAAGGGATTAAGACTAGAGTTCAGAAAACAGTTATTGACTCATGACTTCACAGACTTTCAGACAGCAGTGAATAAAGCCTATCGGATAGAGAATGATATTGACGAGCACCGGGGTAAATCTGAGGGTGGAAGTGGAAGTAAACAGGGATTTCAAGGCCAAGGTTCGGGATATAGTAGAAGGCAACGGAGAGGATCAGCATCGGGATTAGCAAGGGGGGAAGAAGCGGCGACTACTACAACTCATCCAACTTCAAAGCAGGTAAGGATTGTATGTGGTTATTGCAAGAAGATGGGTCATTTTGAAGACAAGTGTTGGAGTAAGCAAGGGAAATGTTTGAATTGTGGAGAAATGGGACACTACAAGAAAAATTGTCCTGTATTTCATCGGAGGTTAGCTTCGGGTGCCGATCATAGGGGGCATAGAGGTGGAATGAAAAGGAACAATGAAGGGAATCCAAAAAGGAATGGGTAAGGTTGAGTCCTTGTTTTGAGTTTTGGAGGGATAGATCCCTCAGCAGTCGTTAGAGGTAAAATACCTGTCTCAGAAGTAGGGGTCATACTTTTATAGATCCCGGTTTATTTCATGCATGTTTGACATTGCATTTTGCTTTCATGTGGCATGCATTGCCTAAGATGTGTTTTATGTGTTAGAGGTTTCTGCTCTTATGAGAGAGTACCTCAAATCTTATATGGTTTACTACTAGCGTGATGTGGTCATGGCGAGCATGTATTGCCAGTTGATTTAGTATGATTACCAATGTGTGATTTTGATGTATACTTGGCCTAGATTGGTTAAGTAGTGACCTTGTATTAATAGACTATCGTACGAAACGAGTCTTTCTTTCTATGCCTAATTAGTCTATATGGTATTAGATGCAGATAAGCCTTTATGTGGTACCCTTGTTATATATGCCTTAAAGATTGAAACAAATTTTGGTTAAAAAGTGTGAAGCTTAATTGGTATGTGGTAGACTTAGGTAAGAAGTCTTCAAAAATTGTTATGTGCTAATTAGGAAAATGGTAAGTGTGCTTTCAGCAAAGTATTATATGACTTCCAGTTGGGAAGTGGAATTACGTATTGATTTAGTGTCAGGTTTAATGCCTATATCAAAAGCACCTTATAGAACGGTCTCGATTTTGTTGTGATTATAATGAGCAGAGTTTTATCTTTATTTTGATAGCTTGTGGAAATTAGTAGTGGTGACATCCTTGCTTATTTGAAGTTGATAATATAATGAAAATTAATTGTGAATTGTGTTATCTATTCATCAATAGGAGAATTTATGTGTGAAGTTTAATAATAGTAAGTTGGCTTTGGAATATTACCATAATAAGTCCGTAGTTTTAGGATTGAATGGGGTGCTACCAAGGGAGTATCAATGGATTCTTGAGAATTGTATTATTATTGATTTAGTTAACCTGGAAAGTGATAACTTATGTTTAGAGGAAATGATTCAAGCGGAGCAGAATTTTCTTAAATTCAACTTGGAAGTAACTGAGATTATATTGCGTTTTACTAGTGGAAATTTTTAACTATGTGCAGCTAAATCTGAGATGTGTTACCGATCATAAAAGCTTAAAGTATTTGTTGGTTCGGAAGGAATTTAACAATAAACAAAGTCGAGGGTGGAAATTATTAGAAAGACTTAAATTGTGCTATATCTTGCTACCTGGGAAAGTTATTGTGATTGTAAATGTGATTAGCCGAAAGGCTTATGTGTCAACAAGTATATCCTTTGAGTTGCATGGTGAGATATTTTGCGAATATACAAGTTATACTTATAGTGTGGAGACCTTAGAGGAAGTTCAACCCTGATTCAGAAGTTAAGAGGATTATCGGCTAGTTTCAAGATAGGAAGACCAAGGATTTTGTATCTAATTGGGACGAAAATTTAACCCTCAACTCGGAATGTGCATATCGTTGCTGTAAGAGATTAGAAGACCAGTTTTAGAGGAAGACCCTAAATCTAGAATTGCGATTCATCAGAAAAGTTCGAAGAAGTATCAAGACTTGAAGAAGAGTTAGGAGATTCGAATGGGAAGACATTGCGATGGAATTTTGTAACTGGACTACTTTCAACGTCGATGAGGATGGGTGTGTTGGAGTAATAGTGGATGGATAGATCAAGTTGGTTTACTTTCTACCTATATCAACGAAGTATTCGAGGGAGAAATTAAAACATTGTGCATGCGGGAGATTGATTGATTTCGTGGAGCACCAATCAACATTTTACCAGATCGGGATCGAGAATTTATTGTGTTTTGGAAGGCAGGGTGCAAGGTTTTGAGTTCCAAGTCAAGTTTCAGTGATGCGTTTCATCCTCAGGCAGATGTGCCGACAGAGAAGACTATCCAGATTCTTGGGAATAAGTTGTATGTGTGTGATGGACATCCTTTCAACTTGAGAAGTTTATTTAACCTTGGGGAGTTTGCGTATATTAGTAGATTTCAGTTCAGGGTTGAATTGGTAACGTATGGAACATTGTATGAGAGATATTACCTTCATGATTCCTCATGTGTATGGAGTTCTTCAACTAATGATGATTTAGCGGATTTGACTTATTTGGGGGAAACGTTGAGAGTTATTAGAATCACAAGTCCGGAATTTAATTTTTAGAGTATTCAGGTTGTGAAAAATGGTATAATAATAATACTATTGAGAAAACTATTTAGAAGTGTAAATTGATTGTGGGGAAGGTTACCTTTTTTAATTGATCATTAAGGTAAGCAAGTTTAAAATTCGGGACGAATTTTCTTTAAGGGGGAGTGAGTGTAACGACCCTAATCCTAGGCACAATTTTAGTATAATATTATATGTGCTTTTAAAATCATTATTAATATTATGTGTTCATTTTTATATACTTGATTCCTTATATTAGGATAAAATGATAGGAAATAACATAATGTTCTAGGAAAGAGATAAAAATAAATAGAAAATAAATAAAGTGTAAGAGGAGGTTAAATTTGGGTAGGATAAATAATAAGGAAGAAGGGGATTTAATTTAATTGTGAAAGCCTTGATTTATGGGGAGGGGAACCAAATCCCTTAAAATCCTCCCCTCTTACTTCCTAGGTGAAGAAACCCCCCTTACCTCCCTTACTTTCCTTACACTCCCCCCATACCTTCCATATATTTCCCTTCACTCTTCCCCTACTTTCCCTATTCACCTTCTTCATCATTCTCTATTTTCTTCTTACCATTTCCATGGAAGCTCCATGTGAAAGCCTCAACTTCCAAGGTCTCTAGCTAGCTTATATCTCATCCATTTTCAAATCCAAGAGTACTTTTGAGGTTGGGACAACTAGGAGAATCTATCAAGCTTAGAAGATCATCCTTTCATCATGTATTGGCTAAGGTGAGTTATTATGACCTTCCCTTCTTTAAATGTTCATAAATTATAAATGTTTATCTTGTTAAATGATTGTTTGATGTTTGAAAACCTCCTTAGAATGGAGGAATTGGTTAAAGTTATGAAAGAATGTGGTTGTTCATAGAAGAGGATCAAGAAGGGATGAAAATGGGTTAAGTTATATGAAGATGATTGAACTAGGATTTTGGTAGGGAAATGTATAGGAAATTAAGATGTATAGTATTGAGGTTTATGTGTTTGGGTTTGATTGATTTAGAAGGAAGTAGTAAATATTTGGAAGTCTTTCATAAACATCAAAAAGGAAAGAATTAAAAAGGGGAAAAGAACTAGGTGAAAAAGGGGTTTAGAAATTAAGTTTCTTTGGAAAATGACTTGGGCGGTCGCCCGTAGGGGGCTTGAGCGGCCGCCCATGTGCTCGAAGTGGATTGCCTTAAAAACCTTCTTGGGCGGCCGCCCAAGTTGCCTTGTGCGGTCGCCCATCCCCGAAGAATGGGTGTGCTTTAGTAATCTCTTGGGCGGTCGCCCAGTGACATGGGCGGTCGCCCATGTCACCGAATTCCCTCAATTAATTTTCTTGCGATTTTTACCAACAACCTCGTGGCATGATTCCCAACCACTATAAATTAGTAGAACCTAATCCAAATCGGATATTAGTTAAACCCTTTTAACTTAGATTAAAGTAGTTCAACTTGGGAAATAGATCTTGAACCTTTTATTAAGTTTATTCGAGGTTGTATAATGACGATGTAAGATGGTTTATGAGGTATAGTGACTTTATTTGCCCTATATACTTGGTGATTGGTTTGGATAGTGTAGAAGCTATATGTTACACTATTGTGCTAGTTGGGAATGTGTATTTACTACTTTGTTTCATTATTATCCAAGTGTGGATATGATTATCATATGGTTGTACTGTTATTCCAATGGTGAATTTATTGATTATCTTTGTTACTCTACTTGAACACACATTCATTGTTAGTGCTATGCTTAGTGTATTACATAAATGTTACACTATGATATTGGTTGAACATGAGTATATTTTACCATGTTGCTATGTTGTTTATCCCCTTTGTGGATTATAGTTCAAGTATCTATTATGTGCTTGAACGTGTTTATATTTCATGTGATTGGGGGGTATAATGGAATTCAATCAATTATTGATTTGTTCTCTAAGTGATTGAAGGTCCATCATACCTGTGACCTCTCCCCCTCTGCGGCCACGGGCGGGGTTATAGCATCTCAGTAGTGAGCCGAAAGCCTTACGAGTTGCTACTATCTTATTTGGTTCCCTGAAAACGGGTCCTATAAGATGTGAATATGCCTAAGCGATTCACGGGAGATGAGTTATAAGCATAGCTGTCTCGGTTACATGATATTGGTTCTGGTGGATATGCATTCACAGATGTAGTGGAGTATTGATACCCACAGTTATACGACTTATTGTTCAGACGGGAAAGGTAAACAAAGGTAACGGAATGTGTTTACTGTTTTACCAATATGTGAGATGTGCCTTGATTTTGTGTTGCATCTTACTTGGCATATTGCTGCATTCATAATAGCTTGCTGAGATTTATTCTCACCCCTCTCCCTTTAATGTTTTTAGATCCTGAGACAGGCGGACCGGCCAAGTGAGGACGGAAAGGAGTTTGGACGTGGTATTTTGGGATTTGTCGGGGTATGTATAGGTTGGCATAGAAGATGTATTTTGTATAATTCCTTTATGGAGTTTGTGTGTATAAAACTTGGTTTCTACGTTATAACCAAAGTCTTTTGTAATTAAAACAGGTTGTTACTTTTAAAGTTATTCAACTCTTCCTTTCATGTAGAGAGGAATGAAGTTATTTTGAAATGGTTATGTTCAGTATATTTAAGTTGTAAGTTAAATCAAGCTTTTAAAAGGTTTTAAAAGTTTAGGTGATTTGAGCCCTTTTGGGGATGCTCTAACTCGGGACACGGGTTAGGTTCCGGGTTGGGGTCCTCACATGGGGAACAGCTCATGACGCTTGTCAGACTGATATGGCTGAAGGGGTTGATGTGATAGCAGGGGTGATGATAACGAGCCGGTTAAAAACGGATTTGGAATTACGATCCGGCCGCAGTTCGTCGGTTAGGCACTTAGACAAGTTGAGAGATTGACCGATGGATGATTGACCGGTCAGGTGCAATGACAGGTTAGAGAGCAGCTTTGCCGTTGGTTAAAGCCGACACCTCTTGCCGGTTAGGGATAGTAGTTAAGTACGGACACCTCTTGCCGGTTAGGGATAGTAGTTAAGTACGGCGGTTAGAGGTATCGGTTAGACATATTTGCTGGCACACCGGTTAGATGAACATGTTAGGGAGATCGGTTGGCAATGGTACATGAGGGATCACCTTGATCAGTTGAGAGCTTACACAAGCAACAAAGTTAGCACAATTTATTAACGAATATCAATCATGCCTAGTTCTCCTCTAAGGAATTCAAATCTTTTAATATCCAAGGGTTTTGTCAAAATGTCAGCTAACTGATAATCAGTATGTACTTTTAAAAGAAAGATATTACCCTTTTCAACATGATCCTTGAGGAAGTGGTATTTGATGTCTATGTGCTTAGTCTTGGAATGCATCACAGGATTGTTGGAGACTGAAATGGCTGAGGTGTTGTCACAGTAAATGGGGCATACTTCTTGGGGAATTTCATAGTTCACTAGTTGTTGCTTCATCCAAAGGATTTGTGAACATCAACTCCCAGCAGCTATGTACTCAGCCTCAGTTGTAGAAGTGGAAATTGAAGCTTGCTTTTTGCACGACCAGGAGACCAATCGGTTTCCTAGAAATTGACAAGTTCCACTTGTACTTTTTCTCGTGACCCTACAAGCTGCAAAATCAGCATCTGAATAGCCAATTAGCGTAAATGATGAATCTTTTGGGTACCACAAACCTAAGTTAGCAGTTCCCACAAGATATCTAAAATTTTTTTAACAGCTTGTAAATGAGATTCTCTAGGGTCAGCTTGAAATCTAGCACATACACATACGGCAAACATGATATCAGGCCTACTAGCGGTTAAGTAAAGTAGAGATCCTATCATACCTCGGTAGAGTGTCATATCTACTTTCTTACCGGACTCGTCTTTGTCAAGGTGTACATTGGTGGCCATTGGAGTGCTTTGAGGATGAGCAGAATCAAGACCAAATTTCTTGATAAGATCTTTGGTATATTTGGCTTGATTGATGAATATACCTTCTTGAGTTTGTTTAACTTGAAGTCCAAGGAAAAAGATTAGCTCACCCATCATGCTCATCTCAAATTTGCTCTGCATAAATTTCTCAAATCTCTTGCATAATTTTTCGTTAGTAGATCCAAAAATGATGTCATCAACTTATATTTGAACTAACAATGAATGACCATTATGCTTTGCAATAAATAAGGTGGTATCAATTTTACCTCGTTCAAACTTCTCACTAAGTAGGAATTTGGAGAGAGTTTCATACCATGCTCTGGGTGCTTGCGTGAGGCCATACAACGCCTTGTTTAACTTGTAGACATGATCAGGCTTCTTGAAATCTTCAAATCCTGGAGGTTGCTCTACATATACAAGTTCTTGAAGTTCTCCATTAAGAAAGGCACTTTTCACGTCCATTTGGTACAACTTAAATTCTTTAAAGGCTGCATAAGCAAGGAATAACCTAATGGCTTCAAGTCTAGCTACAGGAGCAAAGGTCTCATCATAGTCTATGCCTTCTTCCTGTCTCTACCCTTTTGCCACTAATCTAGCCTTGTTCCTTATAATCTTTCCAGACTCATCCAATTTATTCCTATAAACCCATTTCATTCCAATCACTGCTTGATCACTAGGTCTTGACACTAAATCCCATACTTTGTATCTATCAAACTGGTTAAGATCTTCTTGCATAGCTTCTACCCAGCTGGGGTCATTAAGTGCTTCTTCAGTCTTCTTTGGTTCAATATTTGAGACCAAGGCAGAGGAAAATAGTCCATGTTGTTCTTCCATGCTTCTCAATTGGCCTCTAGTCATTCTTGGACCAAAGACATCACCAATCATATTTTCTAATGGGTGATCTCTAACTGATCTCACTTTCTTAGGGAGGTCTTGCCTGACCGATTCTTGTCTTAAGGTTTCTAATGGAGGAGTAGAATCGGCTAAGGGAGAAGTGGACGGTTGAGGAGATCGGTTAGGGAGAGGTGAGGTTGACTGATGGTGATCGGTTAGCGGAGAAGGAAAAGGTAAGTTAATGTTTGAAATTGGTTCAGGTTCAGATGATGCAATAGGAACAGTAGTAGAGGGGCTAGCTGGTATTGGATCGGTTAAAGGAATTTGAACACTAGGGTTCCTGACCGATTGAGGAAAGAATGAATCATCAACTAGGGCTCTACTGGTTACATCACTTGGAGCTGAATGCTGAGCTGGTGATTGATTTGCATTGATATTGGTGGTTAGATTGGAGTTTGGATTGCTAGATTCACCTGTCTCAAAAACACCAGAATTATCAGCACTATTTGGAGCCTTTTCAGACTCTAGCAAATCAAATTCATCAAATGTAACATGAACAGATTCAACAATTTTTAATAGACGTTTATTAAAAACTCTAAATGCCTTACTGTACTTGGCATAACCAACAAAGATGCCTTCATCGACTTTCTCATCGAATTTACCTCGGCGCTCTTTACCATTGTAAAGAACATAACATTTGCAGCCGAAAATCTTGAAAAACCAATGTTGGGAATTCTGCCACGCCAAAGCTCATAAGGGGTCTTGTTGTAAAATTTGTTGACCAAAGATCGATTCTGAGTGAAGCATGCTGTATGGATAGCTTCAACCCAAAAATACTTGGGTATCCTAGCTTCAGATATCATTGTTTTTCCGGCTTCGATCAAGGTTCTTTTCTTTCTCTCAACAACACTATTCTGTTGAGGTGTTCCAGCAGCTGAGAAATTATGATCTATTCCGTGATCATCACAGTACTGATCAATTCCATTATTCTTGAACTCTGTTCCATTATCTCAACTCATACTGATGATGTCACACTCTTTTTGGGTTTGAATTAGACGGAATAATTTGGTGGCAACTTCATAGGTATCATCTTTTGAAGCAAAGGTTTCCACCCAGGTATATCTTGAATAATCGTCTACAACAATCAAGGCATATCTGCTACCCCCTAAACTGGAAGTTGTTGTGGGGCCAAACAGATCCATATGTAGCAGCTGGAAGCACTTAGAAGTGGACATGCAGGGCTTGCTATGGAATGATTATTTATGTTGCTTTCCTCGCTGACAGGCTCTGCATTTCCTTCCATGATCAGCAAACACTTGAGGTAGGCCGGCAACTAAATTTGTATTAGCCAGCTTGGATAGGTATTTGAAATTCAAGTGACTAAGTCTCTTGTGCCATAGCCAGAAATTCTCACTGATGTTCTTTGCTACAAAACATACGTTAGTAACACTCGAAACAGTATTTAAGTCTATAGCATAAACGTTACCTTTTCGATATCCAGTGAGAAGGGTTTCTCCTGTAGCAATGTCTTTCACATAACAGTTGGAAGAATTGAAAATACAGTGCATACCTTTATCACAAAATTGTGATATGGAAAGAAGGTTGTGTTTCAGACCATCCACCAAAGATACCTTCTGTACAGTAACTGTACCTCTTTTGATGGATCCACGACCAATAATTTTACCCTTTGCGTTGTCGCCAAAGACAACTGGAGGACCAGATGCATCATCAAGATCGGTTAGGAGATCAGCATGGCCAGTCATATGCCTAGAGCATACACTGTCCATAATCCAAACATCCTTACCGGCATCGGTTGAGGCCATGAAGCATTCCTGAAATAAAATAATAAGCTTATGGTCCCCCTTATTCTTTCGGGTCCAAAGAGTTAGTTCCTCTTTGGCAGCCATACCTGGCCACCACCTGAGCTTTGAGTCTCAGTGGGTCCAGATAGGTGCTTCAAGAAGCATTCATAAGCCTTCTGACCGATAAAACCGCAATTTGTACATTTATTAGAAAATGGTTGTGAGGACTTGGATGAGTTGATATTCAATTTGGCCAATGCTTCAGAAGGATTAGATGATTTGGTAGGAACAAAAACCTTTGGAATAAAGGTGTTGGTTTTACCTTTGTTGGCCGGTTGCATAGGCTTGGAAATTCTTTTACCGGTTGAGGAGCCCTTACCGATTGGAGCTGTGTGACTGGTGACGGTTGTCTGATCGGTCGCTCCTTGACCGGTTAAGGCTGCTTTACCAGTTGAGTTTTTTGGGCCTGCAACTTGGCCAGCAAGTTTAATTCCAACTTTGCTGTCACCATCACTAAGCGGGACATATTGTCCTAGCTCAGGATCAGCTACCTTGGTCCATTGGGATTTGTTCTTGTTAATATTGACCTTGATCTGTTCCTTCACCTTGGGATAGGTGTGTGGGACAGCACCAAAAGGTCTAGGAGAACCTTTCTTAGGCATGTTAGATTGAGTATCATCAAATTTGTCCATCAAGTTCTCAGTAACAGACTCAATAACTGGCTTGTCTTTGCTGTCATTACTGCTGGAGCCAAAGCCTATACCTGATAGATCTCGATTAGGAGACATCTGGTCTTGTATCACAGTCTCCACAGCAGCTCGGGGTTTTGAAAAGGTGTCAATTGTTTTGGAAAGAGAATTGTTTCTTGACACTAGATCAGCAATTTGACAATTATAGACATTAAGTCTCTCAGTGAGTCTTTGATTTTTTTTTCTCAACTGATCAGACTCTTGCTTACTTTCTTTCAAATCTTTTATTTCAGATTTTAAAGAGTCATTCTCAGTTGTGACTTTCTTAAGAGTAACAACCATAACTTTGTGAGCATCATTTAATTTTTCAAAATCAGTGAAGAGCTCATTCATCACCTTTGCCATTTCAGAATTTGACATATTGGGCATAGGGTCAATGGTAGGCTGAGAGGTTGAGGATGATGGTTCAAATTTAGGATCAAAATTAGATAGGGATGATATCGGTTGGGGGCTTGGCGCAGTTAAGGTCTTCAAAAAGTGAATCGATCGAGGCTCAAGTATCGGTTGATGAGAAGAGATCGGTAAAGCTTGAGTTTGGTAGGTCTGTTGAATTGGTTGCATCAGAGGTCTGAGAGTGGGAATGGTTTTACACTGACCATAGAGAGCTCCACCTATGTTCTGAATTTTGAAGTTGTAAGGGTTATCTGCCTTAGGAATGGGTTCATCAAAGTATGTCAAAGGAGATCTCATAGGTAGGGTCTGGTCATTGTAAGATGATTGTTCATTGGAGTTAGGGTGTCTAAAGATTGGTGACTGCAAGGAGATGGGTTCATCATTTGTTCCATCAATAGCAACAAAACTGACATCAGCATCTTCATCTGAGTCAGCATCCTCATTTTCAGAATCGGTCTCAAACCAGACTGGAATAGCCTTTTCGGTTCCTTCCTTGGCTACTAAGCTCTTAGATCTAGGGTTTTTCTTAAACGGTTTCATCCTAAGAAATTCATACTTAGGTTGAGGGCATTTGAAGCAAAATGGCCGGGTTTCCTACAGTTATAACAAACAAGCTCACCTTGAGCATTTTTGCCATCGGTAGAGGTTGAGGTTTGGCCCTTTCTTTGAAAGTTCCCAGATCTTTGGAATGATTTGCTGTGGGATTGTTGGGATCTCTTGAAATCCTTAAACTTTCTATAGTTTCTAGCGAAGGCAGCAAATTCATCTTCTTCCTCAAAAGGCATACTAGATGTGGTATTGGTTTGAACTGGTTGAGGCTGAGAGATTGAGGGAGAGTCATTGGTAGGTTGGCTGCTAAGCATAGAAGAACCAGGGAAGATCTCGGTCTGAGCTGGCAGAGATAAGTTTTTAAATTTTTTTTTGAACTCCACTCAGCCTATTTAGTTCTTCCTCATATAAAAATAGAGTTGACACAATGTTCTGAATATGAGTAGTGTTCAAATCTCGGCATTCTTTCAAAATAGCGACCTTGACATGCCACAAATCTCCAAGAGAATTGAGGAATCTCATGTTCAGGTCTTTCATAGTGTAAATTCTACCTAAAAAAGCACAAGAATTACTCACCTCGCAGAAACGGTCGTACGTTTCCTTTAAAGTCTCATTTGGGTTCTTCTTGAAGGACTCGAACTCAGCAACATTTTTGTAGAGTCTATTGTCCTTAGTCACTTGATCTCCTTCAAAATATCTGAGCAGACTTTGCCACACTTGTTGAGCAGTCTCATAGAATTGTACTTGTTTGTACTGTCTATCATCAAGGCCTGAGGTTAGAATGTGCATAGCTTTAATAGTCCATGGAAGCACAAATCTTGTCATCCTCAGTCCACTCTTCATGGGGTTTTGGAACATAGGTTTCATAAACCTCAAATTCTTGTTCAGGTGATCTGTCGACATGATCCATGAGAGGAGTTTTGGGTGCTCTGGGTGTGGTGTTGATTTTGATTGGTGTCATAGGACAATCTCTGACTACAGTCATTATTTTATCATCTATTGAATCCATGTACCGCATGATTCTGTTTTTCCATACTGGAAATTCGTTTTCGTTCAACATGGGAATATTCGCCATGTTCCATGTTTGCATGAGTTTTCCTGCCATCTTGGAATTGGCAATTCAAGCGGTTAAGCTTGGAAAAATAGTTTTCGAAAATTGTTAGCTCTGATACCAATTGTTAGGCTCAACTGGTAGGAATCAGGCTAGAGGGGGGTGAATAGCCTGTTAAAACCTTTTTTTTTAACTCTTAAAACTTTGAAAATGTTGAGTCACTATTCTAGCTAACCGATGAAACAAGGTTTGCACAGCGGAAATGAAAATGCCGGTTAGAGAGTTTCTCAAAACGGTAAGGTAAAGAGTTTCAAAAGAGTAAGAGAAAATTTCATGCAACAAGTGAATTTTCTTTCCAGTAAGACAAACAAGTAAGCAGTAACTAGAGTCAACAGGTTGTGACCAGTTGAAAGATTGTCAACCGGTTAGAACAACACAAACAATAAACAAACACACAAAGAAATGACACATTGTTTGAAGAGGTTCACAATGTTAAATAACTGCTACGTCCTCTACCAAATTTGGTCAGAACATGGATTTGTGAAAGTGCACTACTATTAATGATTCCTATCTATTACAAATTGCAAGCCCAATGATTGAAGAATGCTAAAAGTAAAGTGACCACTAATGGATCGTGCTACAATAATGACCATGTGTTTTCTAGAGATGTGCTCACAAATTGAGCTGATTTCTCTAGGGTGTGTGTGTGTGATTCAATCAATGTGTTCCATTAATAGTCTTGTTGAGGAACACTACTTGAATTGATTGAAGGTGCTCAGTGTATGTCCTACAGAGATATGGTCTAGTGATTAAGGGGACTTGAATGCCTTGAACTTGGATGTTTGGAGGTTGGGGTTCTTGGCAGCTCACTCTCAAGGATCTTTAATGGACCAACCTTCTTCAATGCTCAGGGGAACTTATTTATACTATCATTCAAAATAGAGATGTTGTCTCTAAAGAGGTTGGAGAGAAGACATGGACTGGCAGGCATTTAATGATAGTATCTTTTCATTTAATGCCTGAGATTTGATGAAGATATTTTTCATCGAGTAGTTGAGGGGATGTGAGTACTGGTAACTTTGACATTCCTCTTTGAGATTCTGACTGGATGGCAGGAATGTCTCTTCAGTATGCTGTTTTACCAACTTCAGCTAAATTGGGGGCTGATTATTTGGGAGCAATAAATGCTTCGGCTAGCTGAGGGAAGCTTGTAGAATAAGCCTGGCCGGTTATCAGCAACTGAAAAGCTAAGGGCCATTGACCGGTTAGGAATTGTATCGGTTGGGTACGACCGGTTAGGTAGCTTGACCGGTTGAGTGATCAACCGGTTGGAAGGGTTACCAAGTAAACATATTGCTGATAGGAAAATCTTCAGGTCTTCTAGGTCTTCAAATCTTGAGAAAATTATATTTCAAAAACACTGGGCACTTAGCACTAAGGGAACCTAACATACATAGAAAAATTATATTTGGTCTAATTAAAATTAGGGGTCCTCAATAATGCTCATAATGATTAGGATTAAGTAATTCTAAATCTATACATATATTTGACTAACACAACCCTCCCCATCCCTCTTAGCTCATCGACAGTGGTGCAACCAATCACATCACCAATGATCTTTCCAACCTTGACCTACACACACCCTACAATGGCAGTTACGATGTCATTATCGGAGACGGATCTTCTCTTCCCATATTACACATAGGTTATTTTTCTTTCTCCACGCCCTCTTCTCTTCTTCAATTCAATAGTGTCTTACATGTTCCCCTTATCACTCGCAATATTCTATCCGTGTCTCAGTTCTGTCGTGACAATAATGCTATCATTGAATTCTCACACTCTTCCTTTCTCATCAAAGACAAAGCCACAAATCAAACTCTTATCCATGGAAACCTTGAGGATGGCGTTTACATCTGGCACCCTCCACCCATTCAAGATCATTCAAGCTCTCTCTTTTTACAACTGTGGCATCATAGATTAGGACATCCCGCTTTCCCTGTTCTCACTTTATTACGTAGGAAGTTTAGTCTATCTATATTTCTTCTAACTTACCTCCATGTAATTCTTGCTTTATCAATAAAAGCCACAAGCTGCCATTTGCATCTTCTTCTCTCGTCTCTCATGCTCCCCTTGATCTCATATTTTTAGATCTATGGACCTCTCAAATCCACTCACTCGACAATTTCAAATACTATATCATCTTTGTCGATCACTATACCAAATATATTTGGTTCTACCCTCTTAAACACAAATCCGACACTCACAACACCTTTCTCCGCTTTAAAATACTAGTCGAAAAATACTTCAAACGCCCCATCATTCAAATCTACTCTGACAACGGGGGTGAATACCTGAAACTCACACCCACTCTAGGTCAAAACGGCATCACCTACCTTACCACCCCTCCTCACACTCCTGAACACAACGGGTATGCCGAACGTCGTCACCGTCACATTGTTGAAATGTGTCTCACCCTCCTTTCCCATGCCAACCTACCCCTCACCTTTTGACTACTCACCTACGCAAAGTGCATACTACTGCCTTGACCCCACCTCCCATCGAGTCTACACCTCCCGTCATGTCCGCTTTGTTTAAACAACCTTCCCATACAATTCCCTCACCACCACTCCTCCTACCTCTGACTGGCACACCCTATTCCTCCCTATCCTAAACACTACCTCCTCCATCCCACCTCCCTCCCATAACCTCACCCCTCCCCCCACTCCTCCCTCCCCAAACCATACTTCCCCCAACCCAAACCTGCCTCCCAACCCCACTCCAAATGAACCCCCATCAACACCTCAGCCTGAAACAACCCTACCTACTCCCAACCCCACCTCTCCCCCACCTCCCACCTATACTATTACCATAAGATTATCCCATGGCATCACCAAACCTAATCCCAAGTATGCCAACCTTTCCCTTCTCACCTCTCCCACATGCCTTCCCACCACCACCAAACAGGCCCTATCAATTCCACATTGGCATAATGCCATGATCGAAGAATTTCAGGCCCTAACCCACAACAAAACCTGGTCTTTGGTTCCTCCTACCACAACTCATAACATTGTCGGATGCAAATGTATTTTTTGCATCAAATATCATCCCAATAACAAAATTCAGAAATACAAGGCTCGGCTGGTAGCCAAGGGCTTTCACCAACAACCTGGTGTTGACTACACCGAAACCTTCAGCCCCATTGTCAAACCAGCCATTGTCCGGCTTCTTCTCTCCCTTGCTACCACCAACTATTGGCCCCTTCGCTAACTTGATGTCAACAACACCTTTCTTCAAGGTACCCTCTCTGAAACTGTGTTTATGAGCCAACCCCGTGGATTTGAGGACTCCACCAACCCTTCCTCTGTTTGTCACCTTTCCAAGGCAATCTATGGTCTCAAACAAGCTCCTCATGCCTGGTTTCAAGAACTCAAAACCTACCTCACCACATGGCTTTAAACCCTCTTTAGCCGATCCCTCCCTATTTATACTAAACACAACTCCATCCCCAATTTACCTGCTAGTATATGTTGACGACATCATTGTCACCGGACCCTCTCCATCCCACCTTCAGTCATTCATCACAAGTCTGTCACAACGTTTCTCTCTTAAAGACCTTGGTCCCTTATCTTACTTCTTGGGTGTCGAAGTCGTCCCGAACCAAAATGGGCTCCTTCTCTCTCAAACAAAATACATCCATGATCTTCTCATGACTGCAAACCGCTTCCAACTCCCATGGTTATATCACCACCTCTCAGTCGGTCCACTGCCACTCCCGCTGTTGACCCTACCCCCTATCGTGCTATTGTTGGTGGCCTACAATATCTGTCCTTCACTCGTCCCGATATTGCTTTCTCTGTCAACAAACTTGCTCAGTTCATGCAAAACCCCCAACCTCCTCACTGGGTTGCACTCAAGCGTCTTCTCCGCTACCTTCATGGCACTATGCATTTTGGTCTTCAGATGTTCTCAAAGTCTCCTTCATCCCTTCATGCCTTCTGTGATGCGGATTGGGCAGGTGACAAAGACGATTTTGTATCCACTTCCGGATTCATTGTTTACCTTGGGAAAAACCCGGTTGCTTGGTCATCCCGCAAACAACGAGCTCTTGCTCGTTCCACTCTTGGTGAGATGCAGGCCATTGCAGCACCACTTCTTGAACTCACTTGGGTTAAGAACTTGCTTACTGAGCTTGGATTCTCCTTGCCAGCTACACCTGTGGTCTATTGTGATAACCTAGGCGCCACAACCTATTCTGAACCCGGTCTTCCACTCTCGAATGAAACATGTGGCTCTATCATTTCACTTTGTTCGTGAACAAGTTCATTCCTGTTCCCTTCGAGTACAACACATTTCTGGTACGGATCAACTGACCGATATTCTGACAAAACCACTACCCCGCATAAGCTTCCAACAACTTACTTCCAAGATTGGTCTTCTCCTCGGATCGTCCATCTTGCGGGGGCGTATTAAGGATGAGAAAGATGAAGCTTCAGGAGGTGAGGCGCCAGCCTCGGCAACTCCCAGGCGCCTGCCTCATCAGTCACACACCTCGGCCCAAGCTACTGCCTCCCAAGCACCAGCCTCGGCAGCTACCAGGCGCTCGCCTCAACTGATGAAGGCCACGGCTAATTCTTCTGTCCTCCAGGCGTGCGCTTCAGACTGGACCAAGCGGCCGCCTCATCCTCAGTCCATGCCCACGTCTGTTTCCTAATTACACTAGGTTTCCTTACTAGTTTGATTAAATGTATATTAAATATTTCATATATTTAGGAAACCAAATATTCCTTGTATAGATTAGATTTTCAATCTTTCTATTAGAATAGGATTTCTCATATTGTACTATATATTGGTTACTTGTGAATACACAAATTAAGTTTTTCCAAATCTTACAATTATAACTCTCATAATCGGTCAAACAACAATTAGCTATTATGTAACGACCCTAACCCTAGGCACTAATTTAACATCATATTGTGCGCTTTTAATATTACCGTTAATATTGTGTGTTCATTTTATATTTTAGATTACTTATATTAGGATGAGATAATTGAGAAAATTAAATAAAGTCAATGGGGAAAGTATAACAATTGACAATAAATAAATGTAAGTAGTTAGGCTTTAAATTGTGTAGGGGAAAAGAAATAAAATATTGACAATTTTTAAATTATGGTATGGGGGACCATACTTTTGTTTGACTTCTTTCCCCCAATTTCACTCCTTGGACCGGCCCCCCCCCCCTCCCCCATACTCTCTCTTTACCATTTTTATACTTCTCCCTTTATCATTTCCACACTCCATCTCCCTCCTTCTCCTCCTTAACCTTCTCTCTCAATCAATCCATGGAAGCCATGGTTGAAGCTTCACTTTCCAAGGCTACTACCAAGATCAATTCTCCACCATTTTTAGATCTAAGAGTACATTTGAGCTTGGAACAACTAGGAGACTCTATCAAGCTAAAGAAATCCATGATCCATCTCCTATATTAAGGTGAGTTATTATGACTTCCTTTCTTTAAATGTTCATAAACTATTGATGTTGTTATTATTGTTATAATGGTTATTTGAGGCCTTAGAAACTTTCTTGGATGTTGAGAAATTTGGTAAGGAAATAGAATGTTGTGGTTGGTTAGGAAAATGGGTCAAGAAGGTAAGCAAATGGGTTAATTAAATTATGAAACTTATACTTGGAAAGTAATAGTGAAATGGGTAGTGATTCAAAGGGTAAATGATATAAGATTTAATCATTTTTGGGTTACATGGCTTAGTATGTGAATTGATTATGACTTTCCTTCTTAAGAATGATCATAAATTATAAATGTTGTTCTTGTTATATTAATGGGTGTTACATGCTTTAGAACCTTACATGAGTTAGAAAATGGGTAAATGAATTTGGTTGAGGATAATGTTCTTGGAAGATGATTTAGAGGGTATAAAATGGGTAAAGTGTAGAATGATAAATGACTTAGAATTCTTTATTTTGGGGTTGCATGATTTAGGGTGAACTTGGTGAAGCTAGGAAATCTTCTTGTTGATTTTTAATGTAGAGTAGAAGGAAAACTTGGGAAGTGAAAGAAAAAGGTAAGAGATTACAATTTGGGAAACTTAGGAAATTCTGGCTCAGACACTTGGGCGGTCGCCCAAGGGGGCATGAGCGGCCGCCCATGTGTCCAGAAATTAGATTGTTTGAAAAACCCTCTTGGGCGGTCGCCCAAGAGGTATGGGCGGTCGCCCAAGAACCCAGAAAACTGAATTTTGAATTTAAACCAGAATTTGTGTAGCAACCTTGTTTGGTCCCTTATAAATTATGACTCTCACTTGGTAATTTGAGCTTGAGCCTTTATAGGAGCTATGTAGTATTGTATAGTGACCTTGTAGGATGGATCGATAATACTTCCTTGCCTTACTTGAGTTCATATACATTGTTTATATTGTGCATGGTGTGTTAATTAATTGTTGCACTATGATATTTGTTGAACATGAGTATATTTTACCATGTGACTATATTGTTTATCCCCTTTGTGGATTATTTGGTATTGTTATCCCGGTGTGGATTATGTGTTTATATGGATACCTTACTTGAATTTAAATTCGTTAATGGTATTATGCATAGTGTATTACATGAACTGTTGCACTATAGTATGGATGAATCATGAGTATATTTTACCATGTTGTTATATGAGTATCCCTTTTTGTGGATTATAATTCAAGTAACTATTATGTGCTTGAATGCGTTCGAGTGGGTATGATGGAAGTCAATCAATTATTGATTTGTTCTATAAGTGATTGAAGGTCCATCATACCGGTGACCCTCCCTCCTCCGTGGCCACAGAGTGGGGCCGTGCTAGCGACCGTATTGAGCATGAAGAAGCCTTCTGCACTGCTTTGCGATTGGTGTACCGGGGAATATATTATGTTTGGATACTCTATTATAGGTATCTTTTCTTATATGGATCTACTGGGTATGAGTCCTATAAGAGGTGAATGTGCCGGAGGCAATTCACCAAAGAGTGGAGTTTTACTCCCACGTTGTACGACTTATTGTTCGACGGGAAAAGGTAAAATGAGGTAACGTAATGTGTTTACCGCTTTCATAATGTGTTATGTGCTACCATGCTATGTGTTGCATCTTGTTTGGCATCTTGCTGCATTCATAATAGCTCATTGAGATTTATTCTCACCCCTCTCCCTTTACTGTTTTTAGATTCTGAGACAGGTGGACCAGCCAAGTAAGGGCGGTGAGGAGTTTGGAAGTTATATGGTGGGAATTGTCAGGGTATGATTAGGTTGGTATAGAAAGTGTACGTTGGTATAATTCATTTGTGGAATTGTATTTATAAATCTTTACTTTATGTTATAACCGAGGCCTTTTTGTAACTAAAACAGTTTCTTACTTTCTATGTTGGTCAACTATTTTTCCCCATTGTGAAAAGGGGTAGATATATTTTGAATTGATTACTACAACTGTATTTATTTTTGAAAGTGAAATAAAGGTTTTAAAAGTTTAGGAAATTTGGGTTAGTTTGAGGACGCTCCAGCTCGGGACACGTTTAGGTTCCGGGTCGGGGTCCTCACAGTTGGTATCAGAGCTCGGTTAGAGTTCTCGGGTAGAGTCTAGCTGAGTGAGAGTGTGCGATAACTTACGTCGAGAGTTTAATGCAGGAATTTGTTCAAAGGCAGAAAATGATCTTGATCAACCAAGGAATCAAGGAAAGGTGAGTTATGGAAAGATAGATTTCCCCACCATCATTTGAGGTATTTTACCTGTCTCAGGAATTAGGGTTCATACTTTTATAAATCCTCGTACATTAGTTCTCATGTGGCATTACATTTCATCTTTATTTGCATAATTGGTCTAAGAGTTGCCTTATGTGCTGGAGGTTCTACTCCTATGGGGTCGTACCTCGAATCATCCTTAATTATCTTGGTAGTTGTGATTTAGTGGGCATGTATTGCCGATGGATTTGGTCGAGTTACCAATCCGTGAATCATCCTTATATTAATCTGAATTAATTGAGTAGATGTTGTGTTCGAGGAGGACTGTCGCAAGAAGCGAGTCTCCTTATCTACGTTTGAATTACCTCCGTGTGTAATTAAGTCGGGTAAATTATTAATTGATATTATGTCACATATGCGTAAATGTTGAAAGTATGATCTAAGGAATGTGAAGGATATGTGTTATATTTAATTAAAAGAACCTTGAGTTATCTCATGTACGGTGGTAAATGAATTGTGAACTCTTAGTTGAGGTTAGGTATATGGCTTAATTAAGAGTGGTTTATAATTGTATAATTGCATGATTAGTTATTTATTGGTGTATCATGGTGGAGACTAGATATATGAGACTAGTATTGAAAGTAATAGTCTAAGCAGGATTATATGAGCTATAAAATATCGCGAGTAAGAGATCTTATGGAATTAATATATCTTTGCCTTATGTGCTATAAGTTTATTCTAAGGAGAGATTGATTGAATTCTTGCTACTAATTGGAATAGGAAAACTAATATTCTTGTAAGTGATATCACCCTATAAGTTGACTAAGTGATGTTTTTCAAGTGAGTTTCAAAATGGATTTTCATCAGGTATCATACCAGGATATTGAAGCTTTGAGTTGATATAAGGTACTATTTTAGTATTCGGGTTCTTAGATAGAGGACATTAATTGGGATGACTGAATTGATGATTCATTTTGGAAAATTATTTGATAAAGAGGATAATGAGCTTAGTGAATCTCCATAAGGGTAAATTGTTACTATATGTAGAAAAGATGATACTTGGTGGTTAATTATAAGGTTATAGAGATCTTAAATAGGTAACTGTTAAGAATAAGTATTCGTTAGCACTTGTTGACGATTTGTATGACTGATTTTAGAAACTAGTAGGATACTCAATGGGTTTTAGTTGAATTTTTCGGAGTGTTACAATTACAGTGAGAATTGGCTTAAAGGATATACTTAAGACAACATTTGTATTTAATATGACCGTTTTGAAATGTGGTTGTGTATTAGTTAGGGGGTGATAATTAGGGTGAATATGAAGAAGTACAATAGATGTAGTTATTGGTGACTTATAGGACCAACTTCAGAAATTGGTAAAATATGTACATGGTTGTTTTGAGAGATGATACCATTAGTTGAGAAATTAGAATGAGGATGAATCTTATTGAAAGGCAGGATACTTTAGGATGATTACACCCTATAGGTCGACTTAGTTGCGTGACTCACATGAAGGATTAGTGCGATGCTTGGGAGGTATTGACGTTATACGGATTTTGAGTTGTTGATGGTTATTGGGAGGTAAGTTAGATTATGCTGTTTAATTGCAAATTGGGAGTGATTGATCTATGTGCGTTCCAGTTGTATCTCTTATTAGGAAATCATGGTATTTAATCGGAAACTAGATGTTTACAATACGTTGTTATTAAGTATAATTCCAATCTCAAAGGTAGGGAAGAGATGACTCAAATTAAGTAAAAGTGTTGAATATTTAATTTGAGGAATTATTGAATTGAGGATGATTTACCAGGTTTACTATTTTAATGAATGTTATAGTGTTAATTATAAAGGATAGTATTTGTATTTCGAGATTGTGTTTCCTTATAAAGAATTTAACTAAGTAAAAATTATTATGTTAGAATTATTTTAAATGTGCTTTAAAACTTTGGATTGTATATTGGACTTCGGTTTGAGCAATTGTACCCTTCGGGGATAGTTGATTTAATAAGGACAGTAAATCATTTTGTGTAAATTAAAATTTGTGAGTAATTTAACTATCTACAACTGGTATGGGACGGTTGTAGATAATTAAATCACTCGAGTTATTTTTGGTAGCTCATCAATCTTTTGAAAATTTCTTAAAAGTGTGAGTGGTTTAGTTAATTAAAACTGGTATGGGACAGTTTTAAATAAATAAACCATTCGAGTCTCATTTGATCTCATTTTATCTATCCTTGGAATTTTGAAAGATGTTGTAAATTTTAGAAAGTCATGTTATTTTAAAGGTATAGTTCGTACAAAAGCAAGTAAAAAGGCAACCTAGTTTCCCTATATTGATTAAATATATTAAAGTTTTTGATCCGAGAAATGAATTGATAAATTGTGGGGTTATTAATGTGGAGGTCGCAGTAGACTCGGTTTTTGTTTTGGGGTTGGATCGGCTCCGTTGTGGGCGGCCAACCATTTGGTTTGAATATTGATCTGTCTCTCGGACACGAAAATAAGTGGAACATTGAATCGTGTTATATAGTCGACTGTTCCGTTTATAGAAATCATGATCTTATTAGCATGTTCATATTTATTATTTCATAGGCAGTTATTTAATGTTTATATCATGAGATATTTATTGATAAAGTCCTCATATATGCTAGGAGATAGTTTGGTTGTATAAACCCCATAGTATTAGAGGGATTGGATAGACATCATTTGGAAGATCCTTTTGGAAGGAAGGAATACTATTAAGTTTAACCTTGTAAAAAGTTGAGGAATCATTACTTGTGGTTGATGATATGCTACGGGCATGAGCAATGGATGTTAGTAGTCAATAGGACGTATGGTTACCCGTGGTTGAGTACGTATAATAGTAGTTATCATTCTAACATTGAGATAAAACCGTATGAGGCATAGTTTGGGAAGAAAATATCGATCTCTAATTTGTTGGGGTGAGTTTGGAGAGGCAAGGCCTAAGGAAAATTGGCGCCAGAGTTCGTTAGTCCAATTGAAGTTTTAGAAAGGGTTGGTGATTTGACTTAGAGACTGGCTTGGAGCAGCTTATAGAGTATTTTGGAGTTTTTAAGGTAACATTGTAATGTAATTGGAGACATAAGTTGTAATACTTTTATTTATTTGTATTTTTATTGAGGTCGTGAAAATTCGGGTTAGTGATATCTGTGTGGTATTCTTGGAACATTAAGTTGTAATATCGTATTATTAATGGGATTAGAAATCGTGGGAAAGAATCACAGCATTGAAGAGACTATTTGGGATTTGAAGTCTGAGGTATACATGTAACCGAGGCGGGTTGATCAGTTAGGAAGTGATAGTCAAATTCGGGACGAATTTTCTTTAAGGGGGAGTGAGTGTAACGACCCTAACCCTAGGCACTAATTTAACATCATATTGTGCGCTTTTAATATTACCGTTAATATTGTGTGTTCATTTTATATTTTAGATTACTTATATTAGGATGAGATAATTGAGAAAATTAAATAAAGTCAATGGGGAAAGTATAACAATTGACAATAAATAAATGTAAGTAGTTAGGCTTTAAATTGTGTAGGGGAAAAGAAATAAAATATTGACAATTTTTAAATTATGGTATGGGGGACCATACTTTTGTTTGACTTCTTTCCCCCAATTTCACTCCTTGGACCGGCCCCCCCTCCCCCATACTCTCTCTTTACCATTTTTATACTTCTCCCTTTATCATTTCCACACTCCATCTCCCTCCTTCTCCTCCTTAACCTTCTCTCTCAATCAATCCATGGAAGCCATGGTTGAAGCTTCACTTTCCAAGGCTACTACCAAGATCAATTCTCCACCATTTTTAGATCTAAGAGTACATTTGAGCTTGGAACAACTAGGAGACTCTATCAAGCTAAAGAAATCCATGATCCATCTCCTATATTAAGGTGAGTTATTATGACTTCCTTTCTTTAAATGTTCATAAACTATTGATGTTGTTATTATTGTTATAATGGTTATTTGAGGCCTTAGAAACTTTCTTGGATGTTGAGAAATTTGGTAAGGAAATAGAATGTTGTGGTTGGTTAGGAAAATGGGTCAAGAAGGTAAGCAAATGGGTTAATTAAATTATGAAATTTATACTTGGAAAGTAATAGTGAAATGGGTAGTGATTCAAAGGGTAAATGATATAAGATTTAATCATTTTTGGGTTACATGGCTTAGTATGTGAATTGATTATGACTTTCCTTCTTAAGAATGATCATAAATTATAAATGTTGTTCTTGTTATATTAATGGGTGTTACATGCTTTAGAACCTTACATGAGTTAGAAAATGGGTAAATGAATTTGGTTGAGGATAATGTTCTTGGAAGATGATTTAGAGGGTATAAAATGGGTAAAGTGTAGAATGATAAATGACTTAGAATTCTTTATTTTGGGGTTGCATGATTTAGGGTGAACTTGGTGAAGCTAGGAAATCTTCTTGTTGATTTTTAATGTAGAGTAGAAGGAAAACTTGGGAAGTGAAAGAAAAAGGTAAGAGATTACAATTTGGGAAACTTAGGAAATTCGCTCGGGCAGCAGGCGGTCGCCCGAGGGGGCATGAGCGGCCGCCCATGTGTCCGTAAATTAGATTGTTTGAAAAACCCTCTTGGGCGGTCGCCCAAGAGGTATGGGCGGTCGCCCAAGAACCCAGAAAACTGAATTTTGAATTTAAACCAGAATTTGTGTAGCAACCTTGTTTGGTCCCTTATAAATTATGACTCTCACTTGGTAATTTGAGCTTGAGCCTTTATAGGAGCTATGTAGTATTGTATAGTGACCTTGTAGGATGGATCGATAATACTTCCTTGCCTTACTTGAGTTCATATACATTGTTTATATTGTGCATGGTGTGTTAATTAATTGTTGCACTATGATATTTGTTGAACATGAGTATATTTTACCATGTGACTATATTGTTTATCCCCTTTGTGGATTATTTGGTATTGTTATCCCTGGTGTGGATTATGTGTTTATATGGATACCTTACTTGAATTTAAATTCGTTAATGGTATTATGCATAGTGTATTACATGAACTGTTGCACTATAGTATGGATGAATCATGAGTATATTTTACCATGTTGTTATATGAGTATCCCTTTTTGTGGATTATAATTCAAGTAACTATTATGTGCTTGAATGCGTTCGGAGTGGGTATGATGGAAGTCAATCAATTATTGATTTGTTCTATAAGTGATTGAAGGTCCATCATACCGCGACCCTCCCCTCCTCTGCGGCCACAGAGCTGGGCCGCGCTAGCGACCGTATTGAGCATGAAGAAGCCTTGCTGCACTGGGCCGCGATTGGTGTCTAGGGGAATATATTATGTTTGGATACTCTATTATAGGTATCTTTTCTTATATGGATCTCTGGGGTATGAGTCCTATAAGAGGTGAATGTGGCCGGAGGCAATTCACCAAAGAGTGGAGTTTTACTCCCACGTTGTACGACTTATTGTTCAGACGGGAAAAGGTAAAATGAGGTAACGTAATGTGTTTACCGCTTTCATAATGTGTTATGTGCTACCATGCTATGTGTTGCATCTTGTTTGGCATCTTGCTGCATTCATAATAGCTCATTGAGATTTATTCTCACCCCTCTCCCTTTTAATCGTTTTTAGATTCTCGAGACAAAGTGGACCAGCCAAGTAAGGGCGGTGAGGAGTTTGGAAGTTATATGATGGGAATTGTCAGGGTATGATTAGGTTGGTATAGAAAGTGTACGTTGGTATAATTCATTTGTGGAATTGTATTTATAAATCTTTACTTTATGTTATAACCGAGGCCTTTTTGTAACTAAAACAGTTTCTTACTTTCTATGTTGGTCAACTATTTTTCCCCATTGTGAAAAGGGGTAGATATATTTTGAATTGATTACTACAACTGTATTTATTTTTGAAAGTGAAATAAAGGTTTTAAAAGTTTAGGAAATTTGGGTTAGTTTGAGGACGCTCCAGCTCGGGACACGTTTAGGTTTCGGGTCGGGGTCCTCACATATTATAACTAACTTATAAGACTATTTCATCTATTATAAGTGATTTAGAATATTAATTTGTCTCTTATATTATATTGACTTATAAAACAATTTTTTTTCAATAAAAAAATTAAAATTTTCAATAATAAAAACGAATTAATCTTATAATTTACACATTGCAACTCTTATATCTGAATTATAATATCAACTTGACTTTTATAACTACTTTATCTCTTACAATTAACTTATAAGACAAATTTTTTTCACCAAAATAAAAATTTCAATAATAACAATAAATTAATCTCATAATTACACATTACAACTCTTATAGCTTAATTATAATATCAAATACATACAATTAATTACTCTACTTGTGGGGGTAGGATTCGGAGATGAATAGGAAGGGTGCAGAGGAGAAAGAGGAGATGGATTCCAGATCTGTAAGGAAGGAATTGGAGAGAGACGAAGGGAAGAGAGAATGACTTCGTCATCGGTGATGGTTAGAGAGATAAAAGTTTGAGTGTGTGTGCGTGTGTGATTTTTAGAGAAAGAGACATGTGATAAACAAAATTGCTTCCAATTATTGTTCAATTGAATAAACAATTAAAAATAGGAATCAATATATTAAACGGCGATGGGTCAGATTCACAGAGCCGCAGGAAGGCATCACTTGTGGGGGTAGGGGTGGGGGTGGGAGCCGGAGATGAATAGGGAAGGGTGAAGAGAGAGAAAGGGGAGATGAATTCCAAATATGCAAGGAAGGATATGGAGAGAGGAGAACTTTGTCGTCGCCGTAGATCGACTAACTTCGACGAATATGGATAGAGAGAAAAAAGTTTGAGTGTGTGTGTGTGTGTGATTTTTAGAGAGAGAGATAGAGATAAGATAAAATGAAGTTGGGGGTAGGGAGGAGAGGGAGAGCATATGGGTTTATGTGGAATTATAATATGGCGAAAACTCTTTATTTACAATTTACAAAAATATTTTCTTTGAAAGAAATAAAATATGGGTAAGGGGCCTACGGGAATTTTTCCAACAATTATTTTATAAGAAAAAAGTTTATCATCATTAATGTTTAAAAAAGTATAGTGAATGGAATAAATTGACCCTCCGTTGCGTCGACCCACTTGGGGGCCCAAGGCCCTTGATGATCACAGTTCGGTGAACCTTCTCCAGACTTCAAGAGACTGTCCCATCACCTTGGTCTCGGAGGCCAACGAACTGAACGAGGTCACTTGCTCAATCCGGTCGACCACAAGTAGGCAACTCCTTCTCCGGCGAGGAATCTAGCGCATCAAAGTATTGTATCTCCACAAGGACTCAAGTCCGTCTAAATGTCTTTCTCTGGCCAAGATCCACCTTTCTAATATAATTTAAGTATGTATTTCCTATTATAGAGGAATACTCCAGCCAAACAATACAAATAGGAGCCTAAATCCCTCAAATCAGCTTTATTCACTTTTCCTTGCTTTTGTATTTAGAGTTACTCCTTTTCTCTCCGGATACTTATTTTTGCATTAGAGGGTTTTAGCCGTAGGCACTTCTGACAATACTTTCTTTGTTCATTGATTTCAGGCTTGTGCAAGACAAATTTAGAGTTCCGATCTGTTACTTTCGACGATACTAACGTAAGACAATTTTGATTCGATCGATATTAGAGGTGTCACATTCTGCTTTCCTACCTAGAATTAGTAGGGATTCATGGCTAAGCAAAGTGTTGGGATTGGAGCCAAAACCAAGGAGAGGATCAAAACCATGGAGGAGCTGAAAATCGGAGGGACTGCTGTGGTGGGCGACCGCCCAAAGAGGAGGTGGGCGACCGCCCAAGGGGACAGAAGTCAGGGCCGGGTTTTCTGCTGTGGCGTGAAAGGAGTTTTGGAAAAGAAGTTAATTTGGTAACAAATTAGTATTCCTATTTGTGTGATACTCCTTCCATGTCAAGGACTCCGGGTGAATCAGGTTTTGATTAGGAATAGGTTTTGCATCCCTATAAATACATTGTGACTACCACCATAATATTTGTACCGAAAAAGGGGAGAAAGTTAGGATATCAAGGAGAGCTACAAAATAGTATAGGAGGGGGCCGGGGCCTAGGAGAGCCATGGGGGCGATCCTACAACCCGGCCATGACTGTGTTATTTTGTGTGTTCTTGGGGAGGTGAGATAATGTATATGAGAGATTGCTCTTGGAGAGTTACTATGCTAGATCTGTGTGAGTGCATATGTAAAGTTGTAATCCTTCATATATTATTATAGTGATGTCCTGGCTTGGTGCCTCCGGATGTAGTTCACGAGTTGGTGAATGAACCGGGTTAACAAATTATCGGTGTTCTTGTTCTTGTTCTTTCATATTATCATGTGTTGATTTATTTTCTCCATGTTGATGATCGCTAGTATGGGCTAGTGGATGTGGTGATCCCCCAATTTCACAACAACCGGTATCGTAGCTTTGGTTCGAGATCTAGGAGAGATCCAAGGCGAAGAAAAGAGACAATGTATTTTTTGTGCGCATTCTTCGTGTGGAAGACGTGGCAGGATTTGAGAGCTTCTAGTGGTTTATGGTCAAGCATGAAACGTGCCAAATAGGTCTACGATCGTGCGGAAGATCGGTAAGTCCGAAGAGTTCGTTTGTTTCTTATCGAGATCCGCAAATTCGAGGTGGAATTTTGGATATGCAGAGATCGTGAGATGTTCAAGGGTTTTTTTTTGGCAGTCAAGGTGGTTGGAGAAAAATATGAAAGAAAAGGAGGAAATTCGGGGAAGACTTTCTGGGGTGATGGGCGACCGCCCAGGGGGTGTTGTGCGACCGCCCAGGAGGACAGAAAGTTTGCCTCGTGGAAATTTCACAACAACACGTCTTCAGGGGGAATCTTTTGCAGCAGATTTTTGTTTCCTATTGTGGTACAATCTCTTCTTGCAAAGGTGAGTGGTATAAGCCGGTTAGACCACGTGGGAAGAGGAGGACTTCTCGCAAAACGACGGATGAGGGTAAGGAGGATGTTGTACTCTACCGACAACATCAATTTCGTTCGGTGGGAGCAAAGAGGCTTGGGGGCCTACTGTTGGTGTAAAAAGGAGAGACATCAATAAACGGTGTGTTAGGGTGGAGAGGTGACAACGTGTAGCCGGCCGCCAGCGAGACAAGCCACAAGTACCTAACAAGAGAGCGAGAAAAGGAACCACTAGGAGACAATGCAAGAAGCAAGGTGTGTCCGAGTTTCATGGGGAGCATTGCAAGGGGAGTGGATCTAGGAGGGAGAAGGCGAAGTTAGTCTTGCAAATAAATCAAGGTAGAAGTTGATTTGGGGAGGCAAGAAGGATCTAACACGGGGAGATTGAAGCTGTCGCTTGGTTTCACCCGCCTTATTACTTGGGCGTGGTGGCTCATGGTGGAGGAGCATGGTGGCTCAACATGGTGGGAAAATATTTGGTGGATCATTCTCAGTGGGAGTATGACGGGAGCATGTCACAATGGTGGTTTATGTCTCCAGTGGGAGATTGTTGGGATTGGAGCCAAAACCAAGGAGAGGATCAAAACCATGGAGGAGCCGAAAATCGGAGGGATCACCGTGCGGGCGACCGCCCAAAGAGGAGGCGGGCGACCGCCCAAGGGGACAGGTCGTGGCCGGGTTTTTCACTGTGGCGTGAAAGGAGTTTTGGAAAAGAAGTTAATTTGGTAACAAATTAGTATTCCTATTTGTGTGATACTCCTTCCATGTCAAGGACTCCGGGTGAATCAGGTTTTGATTAGGAATAGGTTTTGCATCCCTATAAATACATTGTGACTACCACCATAATATTTGTACCGAAAAAGGGGAGAAAGTTAGGATATCAAGGAGAGCTACAAAATAGTATAGAGGAGGGGGCCGGGGGCCTAGGAGAGCCATGGGGGCGATCCTACAACCCGGCCATGACTGTGTTATTTTGTGTGTTCTTGGGGAGGTGAGATAATGTATATGAGAGATTGCTCTTGGAGAGTTACTATGCTAGATCTGTGTGAGTGCATATGTAAAGTTGTAATCCTTCATATATTATTATAGTGATGTCCTGGCTTGGTGCCTCCGGATGTAGTTCACGAGTTGGTGAATGAACCGGGTTAACAAATTATCGGTGTTCTTGTTCTTGTTCTTTCATATTATCATGTGTTGATTTATTTTCTCCATGTTGATGACTGCTAGTATGGGCTAGTGGATGTGGTGATCCCCCCAATTTCACAACACAAAGTATGTATCTAAAACCTCTTTGAGCAGAAATTGAATACTGTTAGTAGCATGTGTTTGGATATATATAAAATATTTTTTTTCCACTTCCTAGGGTAGTTTTACTTGTGCATAAGCTATGTACAAGTACGTACCTTAGACTTTTTCTTCATCGCCTTAAATTAATTTAATAGTAAAAAAAAGTTTGATCGTGGGAGGGGTGGGTGGGTGGGTTGGTGTTGGTGGGGGTGGTGAGCGTTGTTAAAAAATAATTTTAATATGAATAAAAAAATTGCTTAAGAGTGTTGAAGTTGTTAAAATATAATTTTAATTTTTTTTTTTTAAACATTGAGGTGGTGGTGGGAGTGGGTTGGGGGGGGGGAGAGAATTGTAAAAATAATTTTAATATAAATAATTTTTTTAAAGGGGATGGGGTAGGGGTGGTTGATGCGAGGTGGATAACGTGGGGGGTGTATGAAAAGTTAAATATGTGTGAGGGTACTATCATTTTTCGAAAAATGTTTTAATTAGAAAAAATTCGTAAGTTATTTTAATTAGAAAAGTGGAGAAAATATTTTTCGAAAAATATTTTCTCTATTTTTCGGTGTTTACCAAACAACGAAAAATGAGAAAAACGATTTCCGAAAAACGTTTTCTCCCAAACAAACGGAGCCTAACCACATCTTCCATTCATAACTAATACCCTTTTTTTTTTTGAGGTGGTCTCCCGTGAGAACAAGGAGATCCGTCTCATGCATGAGACGGGTCGATTCATAACCCATGGGGCATGACCCGTCACGTGGCAGCCTTTTACGGGCCAATTCTTTTTTTCGTACGTGCGTGTGTGTTGAACGGATAGGGCTCTGGAACAGGGGAAGCGTCGGTGGTTAACGGCTTGGGGATGGATCGGCGTGCCGAGGATGGCGGTGTGCACTGCCAGTGGGCTGCGATCGGCGCTTGGGCGAGGTCGCGACGCGTGGTGGTAAACGGTGTTAGATCCGAAACAGGGAAGAAGGTGATTGTGGTTTTGGAGAGAATGAGGACGAGGGAAATGGTTGCTTTGGGGTAGCGAGAAGATGGGGGAAAGGTCGCCGGTGAATTGGAGAGAAGAAGCCTCTGACGGCGATTGAAATTGGAGAAATTGGCTTCGTGGTTTGGGTACAGAGAGAGTTAGTGAGGAAGTGATTTGGTTGAAGGAGAGAGCGGTGAAGAGAATTGAAGGGGAATTGATTGGGGGATTGCAGAGGGCGGTGATGGTTGGCCGGCGAATTGGTTGGAGGAGAAGCTGATGTCTGCGTCTAGAGAGAGAGAGAAAGAGAGGGTAGTGAGAAGTCGTGTCTGTGTGTGAGATCCATTTTTTTTATTTTTTATTTTTTTTTTTGCTTTTTTTTTTAAGTTTTTATGTTATTTTTTCGGCTTTTCAGTGGTTTAGAAAAAGTAATAGTTACCATCTCTTAATGTAATGACTGTATACATATAAAGTAACATTGTTCATAAGTAAACGTAATACCTGTTTTAAAAAAATAAAAGCTCGTTTTTACCCATTTTTCAAATGTAATACAAACTATATGTATTACATTTGAAATGTAATAACTTATGTATATGAATGTAATAGTTTATACAAGTAAATGTAACACTTTGATAGATGAAATTGTAACATATTTCTATAGATAATGTAATACTTTTACATGTATCATGATAAATTTGAACTCATTGTAACTTATTGTTTGAAAACATATAGATATCTATACATACGTGTTACAATTATGTACAAATACTATTACATATAAATAACACGTTTGTTACATTTTAGTTATAATAAGTATTACTTTTGTCAAACGAAGAAAACATGGGAAAAAACACTATTACTTTTCTGTATATATGTATTACTTTAATATATACAAACTATTACTTTATATGCATACAATCATTACATTATGTTATAGTAACTATTAATTTTCACAAATCGAAAAAAAAAAAATTTAAAAATTTAAAATTTAAATTTTTTTTGGGCCTATGAGAGGCTGCCACGTGAGCAAAATTTTTTTAAATTTTTTTTTTTTTTTTTTTTTTTTTGCTTAATTGGAACTACAGACCGACATAGTAGTAGTATAATTTGAAACAAAAAGGGAACTCAACGTGGTTGGAGCTGGTTTAATGGACTGGGTCATGGGTCAAAAATGACCCGTCTCATCCATGAAACGGGTCATAATGTTCTCACATAAGTTTTTGTCTTTTTTTTTTTCAAATTTTGTCCCTGTCAAAATAAATGTTGTGTTTCTAAAATAAAAAATAAATTTATTATAAAAGTATCATTATACAAACAATACACATATTGATAAAGCGTTTTTCTTTAAAACTTTAACATGTAAAATGCAATGTTTATTTAAAGAAGGAAAAAACCTCTTCCACGAATTTAAGTTTATTACGGACAGATCAATGATATTGGTAGTCCGAATTCAATTTAGGTTTTTTTACATTGTGGAATACATATCAGTCAAAATTTTCTGTATCCGCCACTGTTCTAATCCATTCTCTCTCCCTCAAACGTACAGATACCGAAACATGTTAGTTATGTCTTTCACAATTCACTAAATATGTTTACACACAACTCAGATATTTTCTTGAAAATAGTTTGTCCACCACGTCCAAGAAGGTAACTATAGGCCAAATGCATGAACTAATTATGAATGTAGACATGCCATCCAGGACATGGACTTTAGAGTTGCTCAAATGTCATCTTCTGATATTTGGTACTTGCCACCTTATATATTTATCAAATTTCCTCCAGTATTGTTTGAAACTATCCCATGTTAAAATAAGGAGAGCCCAAAATATAATATGTATTATTTCTGTCTCTAAGTTTAGATAAGTTAGAGGACTCATATTTATACACAAAGCATATGAGTCTTAATTCTATTAGGATTCTAACAAATATCTCATTATTCTAATAGTAAATACTTCTAACTAAAGTAACTTTTCTAAGTTGACTCATTATCAACTTAGGTAACTAAATATTTTCTTTTCTTGAGAATATCTCTCAAATATAATGTGAAGATATTATGATATCTTTACAATATCTCAACTCCCCCCTCAAGTTGGAGGATCTACATCGTAGATACCAATCTTGCTAAAAAAAATTAAAACGTTAAAAAATGTTTTTTTTCACTTTCCTTTTTCGTGTTGCAGTTCAAGCAACCTCGAGTTCGTCTTCTTTTTTTCTTCTTTTTTTTCAACAACAACAAAAATTTTATCTTGTAACATATGTTGTTCCAATATCTGAAGAGGCATCCACATCAGGTCTTCTTTCTTCAATTCCGTGCACAACTTGTGCTCGCACTTGACTTTTTTTTCTTCAATCTCCGTTTTTAGAGTGAATGACACTTAATTATCGTATTTATATTGAACGACAACCAATCATCGTTTTTATAGTGGACGATACTCGATCATCATTTTTATAGTGGACGACACTCAATCATCGTTTTTATAGTGGACGACTCTCAATCATCGTTTTTATAGTGGACGACACTCAATTATCGTTTTTATAGTGGACGACACTCAATAATCGTTTCTTCAAGGGATAGTAACGGTAGTTTAATCAAAGGGATAAAGCAACAATCCGAACCCTAGGTTTTAGGAATTCGCTGCGGAAGTGAATTGGGTAATCATGTAGGAGACATTAAAGATAAGTTCACCATGTCACAATTCTCCCCTCAAAGAGAGAATGTGACAATGGTTATTCAAAGTATAGAGACATGATTTCAAGATCGAAACCATGCTTTGATACCATGTTAAAATAAGGAGAGCCCAAAATATAATACGTATTATTTCTGTCTCCAAGTTTACATAAGCTAAAGGACTCATATTTATACACAAAACATATGAGTCTTAATTCTATTATGATTCTAACAAATCTCTTCTTATTCTAATAGTAAATATTTATAACTAAGATAACTTTTCTAAGTTGGCTCAATACCAACTTAGGTAACTAAATATTTTATTTTTTTGAGAATATCTCTCAAATATAATGTGAAGATATTGTGATATCTTCACAATATCTAAACTTCCCACTATATAATGAGAAAATAACATGTCAACTATATTTGACATAATTATTAGCAGGACACTTAAGAGATTAATTGCCCCTTGGTACATAGTTGGAGCCTTGGATGAAGCCCGGCCAAGAGCTAGCAACAAACCAACAGTTTTTGCAATACAAAAGTATGAATCCGTCTCGTTGCTTCTGCTTCTTTCAAGTTCTTAATCAAGTATCTCTAAGGTAGTTGATATTTGTGATCCCGTGAGTTCATTTAGTGGTTGTTGGTGATTTCTTTTCATAAGGTTGGTTAGAAGAGTATATATGATGATATTGGATGGAACAGAAAGAAATGAAAACTGAGACGCGAATCTCGTCTCTCGCATAATTCTATCCTTGACCTCTCATATCCTTTAAGAGGTGGGCAGTACCAACCGATAGCGATTTAGAACTTCTGTCGTTGAAATCTTAAAACTTCTCTATTACAGTTGATCATTGATCAACAACTTCAATTGTTCAAGAAAGTCACACTCCATATTTGCTACTTCTAATCCTTAATTAGTATAAAAAGGGGTATTATAGTAAAGTGAAATAATGATCAAAGCAACATGAACTGATTGTCTTACATTTGTTCACTATTATATGAAATAAAACATTAAAACCTAGGTTTAACATATATAGATATTTAGGTTATGCAATGACATCACAAAGTACAGCGGTTTTCGTACATACGGAGTAATATTTTTGGTTCAGTTCCACTGGTAATATATGGATTATGGATAAATGACAATGACTTGAATCGAAAAAAGATGCAATAATCCGAAGTCCAGACGTGAACTTCTGGAAAACAATCTAAAAACAGTCAAGCCATCATTCACATTCTCACCTCTTGTCTATAAGTTTTACCTTATTAATTTTGTTTTTTTTTTGGAGATTCTTTGGATTAAGGATAGCCCCAAAGGTTGTGATCATCCATATGTTCTCCATCAGCTTCATAGTCTACATAGTTGAGTCTTGGAGGGCTAAGCATCATCCCTTCAGCCATATTCACAAGAACATTAGGCATATCAAATATCAAGTCCTCATCAACAAACTCATTCACCATTCCACTATTTTGTGGCTCCACTATAGTGGTAGTGCTCCCACTTCCCACCCTCCCACCTCTACCACCTTTAAGAGCATCAGTCGCCGCTTCAAAGAATGCCGTCCGCATCTGGCGCTACACTGATATCACATGGGGCAGTAGATGCCGGCACGGGCAACGAAGGGGCAAAGTTCGGAAAATTAAGTTCCGCACCCTGTCCCCTCAGAGCTAGTGCCGCAACATCATAAGCCACAGCCGCCATCTCAGGCGTGGGGAATGTGCCAAGCCAAATCCGATTAGGTGATTTTGCTCATAATCTCCGACACCCATTTCCCACTTCGGCTTCTGCGCCTAACTCCTCTATACGAAGGTACCGGAGAAGATCTTGATAGAGGAAGAGGAATGTTGCTGTCATTGTTGGGGTTGCTAGAGTAAGACATTAGGGTGTATTTTACCTATTCCATGCAAGTTTATCAAGTAGGGAAAGAAGAGGTGTTTGGAGGTGGAGCTGAAGATTGAAGAAGCCATTTATGGACGATGGATTATTAGGGTTTTAGCTCTTGATATGATCAGTGTAGTGAGTTTGAGAGTGATAAAAGTGCAAACCAGTTGGGGATGAACTGCGATATGAGAGGTTTTCAAGTGTAGGACAGCTTTATTTGTTGGAGATCTGGGTTGGAGACCCTTATTGCAGCCAAAAATTGTTTTGGGTTAAAAGATGTCAAATATTAACACTATCTACTGTGCGTCACTTGGTAATGTAAAAGGTGATTTGATTGCTGGGAAAAATGCCTTTCACCACCACTAAACTTGATTGATTTTTGAATATATGTCATGAAATGTTTAAATATGATGTGTCTTTAGCAAAAGCCACTAATGTATGACTCAAGAGGATCTAAATTTAGGGTTTAGGGTGGTTCCACGGGCGGATCCATCTTGGCACCAGCGCCACGGCCTACCACCGAATTTTCACAAAAAAAAAATAAATAAAAAAAATTGATATGTACGTATTTACTAAAAATATTATTTGTTGATAATAACACATACTCCTCCGCTTCATAAAACATTACTCCTTTACCGCTGGTAACTAAAATAAGCGAATAATGCTTATTAAAGTAGTGCTGTTGTGAGTGGGAGGAGAGAGAATGAGTGGAGAGAATAGTAAATTTGAAAAGTGTTGTGAGTATGACAAGTGGGTCCCATGAATAAAGAAGTATTAAAAAATTTCCTTTTTAGGAAAGTGAGACTTTAAAGTGAGATGTCCAAAATAATAAAAGGGGTAATATTTTATGGAACAGAGAGAGTAATCTGTTTGGCAAGATGATAAAGTACTATTCTTAAACTTGGACAACCTAGATTCAAAACTTATCACACAAACCTCCCTGTTTTAGCTTTTTTTTTTTTTGTTGTTGTTGGAAACCTTCTTGTTTTTTCTCATCTCATTATTTAAGAACCCACTCATCACAATTGTTTTATTTTATCTCATTATTTAAGAAACCAACTACAATTATTTTATCACTTAAATTATACGGTTTAAATAGTGAGTTTCAAAATAAAATTGTACAATATAATGTACTTTCTTTATTACTAAGATGAAAAAAAATACTACAGTTTATATGAAATACTCCCTCCGTTCCATGTGAATGGACACTAACTTTATGGGTGTGGGAATTAAGGAAAAGTAGGAGAGAGAAATAGGTGGATGAGGTGTTTGTGAGTATGAAGAATTAAATAGGAAAGAGAATGAGTGGGAGGAATAGTTAGGAGAGAACGTCATGAGCAGAGAATAAGAGAGAGAGAATGAGTGGGTGCCGAATAGTGAATACTCCCTCCGTCCCATACCTACGCGCACACTTTCCATTTTGCGTCCCCAAACCTACGCGCACATTTCCTAAAATGAAAGCGAATCTTTACTATTCCCTCCACTCATTCTCTCTCCTACATTATTTTAATACTCACAACACCATTATAATTTACTATTCCCTCCACTCATTCTCTCTCCTATTTTATTTCACACTCACAACACTTTCAATATAATACTCTCTCCTTAATTTACGTGAAAAGTCAAACCGAGCACATAGGTCCGGGACGGAGGGAGTATTTGTTTTCATTTTGGGCAGTGTCCATTCACGTGAGACGTCTCAAAAAGGAAATAAGTGTCCATTCACGTGAGACGGAGGGAGTATAAACTATAATACCTAAAAAATACAAAAACTGGAAAATAGTTGACATGCATATCGTAAAAAACTATTTAAAAAAAAAATCATAATCATAATGAAGATACTTCCTCTGTTCCAAAATGAATGTACAATTTTTTTTAAAAAAATTGGACACTCATTTTGAGACAGTGGGGTACTTAATATTTTGGTGCTATTCGTGACTTAGAGCCTGGTTGTGAGCAAAATTATACTCCCTCCGTCCTAGAGTAAGGTTCTTACTTTCATTTTGACCTGTCCATAGTAAGGTTCTTATTACTTAAAATGGACAATAAGATCCACTTGTAATTCTCACAACAAATATTTCCTACCTTCTTTCTCCTACTTTACTTTTTCATACTCACAACATTTACATTTTCTTAATTTTCGTATAAAGTTAAAATAGGAACTTTACTCTGGGAAGGAAGGAGTGTATATTATAGAAGGGCGCAAAATTTCAAGTAATTATATTAATAATGTTTAAATTAATATGCATTTTAAAAATAAATATATATATTTAATATCTTGAATTTATTATGTTATTTTTTTTATTATACATTGAATACTATAAAAAAAAATTAATTTGAATAATGTCGCAATATGAGGAAAATATTGGCCCTCACTGATCATATTTTCTGGATCCACCATTGGGTGGTTCATTGATCTAACGGCACGGCAGACCTTAACACTATCATACACATTTTTTAATATTATTACTAACACTATTAAATTAAATGAGACTCTTTAACAATATCATTGACACACCTTAATTCTATCACTAGCATCTATACTATGTTTTAGGTTCTACTTTAACCTACCTTATATTTTTTTAGCAGTTTTAAACTCTTTACTCCAAATATGCATAGATTTTACCCGACACACTGATTTCGTCAAAAAATGTTACAAAACTTAACGAAACATAACAAAACATAACAAAACATAACGAAATCTAACGAAACCTCTGTTTATCTTACAAAAATGGTTTCATCCTAAATTCCCTAGCCGTACACCGTTAAAAATCCCATCCACTAACCCACTCTTTATCAAAATCTCAAATCCCGCCCATTTTCAAAAAGAAGGCATTATTTTTCTAAAAATATGATTTGTGAGGATGGACCAAGCAACGTGAAATTATTGATAGCATTAGTAGCCACACTCTAATTTGTATCCGAGAATTATCCAAATTTTGTTATTTGATTTTTCAGATGTGTAGTAGTGTACCAGTTGGGCGTATAATTTGATGTAATTCTTACTATTATAAGGAACGGGCAAACATCTATTTTATCCAGAATGATAAGAAATTTTATATTATCTTCGCCTTAAAAATATGTATCTATTTTTTCTCATGAGCATGTACTTTTGTAATTGGTATTTCCAATAGTTCAAAAATTAGGGATTTCGAATTATTGCGATTGATTTTTGGAATGATGCCTATCCTCTTGAAAAATAGCAATTGATTTTGGAAAGATGCAAAATATTGACATTATGTTTAATTTTATAATAAGTTTGGGATTTCGGATTGGTTCCCAAATGGGACCTCCGCCTCAAGATTTGAAGAGATCGCGTGGACCGACTATTTCAGGCTCTAAATTCAACGAGGCTCCTTGTCCTGGAGGTTAGAAACTTTGAACTATAGTCTTATTTAATACATTTTCTTATCATTCCTAGTACATTTGTTTATGGCCGATGGCCTTGTTGATTAGTATGAATTTTTGTCTTGTTGTTGGTATTTGTTTGATATTTTATTGTTATTCACATTTTAAATTATTGTATGTATTTTGAAACAGTGTTGGAAAACTATTTCAAAAAATTAAAACCTTTACAAACTAACGAAGAGTGTCAAGTTCAAGAGTCTAACGTTCCCGATCATAGTGCCCAAAATCCAAATTCTGAAGTGCCTAATGCTCAAGAGCCTCAAGTTCGAGAGACTATCATCCCCAATCCTAGTGTCCGAAATTCAAATCCTGAAATGCCTAATGTTCAAAAATTTTAATAGCAAAATTTTAATATTTTTTCGTTGCGCAAAAATTTGACCCCCTCTGACCTTGAATCCTAGTTTCGCCACTGGACGCACATGATATCTCCTTCTTCTTTCTCATTTATCAGAAAATGACGAGAATTCTATCCAACCCCAACTTTCCCTTCCCTACCGCCCCAACCCTCGCTATTCCCTCTCTACTGCCCCACCCCCACTTATGTCTTCCCACCCACAACCCCCTCCCTCATTACCAGCCGCTATCACCATTTGCTCTCAAATGGTGAAGAGTGAAAACGTGAGTTTTGTGGGAACATTATTATGTTTCCTTATTTCAAAAGACTTCTATATGGTAAGAAGATTTTGGGACTTTCATGGAGATTTATAAGTATCTTAATTTTATTAAGAGATTGTAATTATGTAAATATCTTTTATTTATGTACATAGTTTTATATTAGGACTAACCTACTAATATTTGATTTCCTTGTGAGTGTGTTATATGTTTTCATATAGAAAAAGGAATCTCACAAAGGAAGAAGTCGATTGCATGAAGATCTTCTCCAAGGTGCTCTATAAATACAAGGCTTTCAGCACAAAGAGAAGTTACACAATTTACGAGAGAAAATCACTTTCTTCATAGTCATTCGACATTGTTGTTTTAGGTTGTGAGCTTACATCCGTAACTCACATCTAGGTTTTCATAAAGTTCTCTTGTTTTACTTCTGATTGAATAAGTCCTACTTGGGAAAGGGGAGTTGTTCATATCATAGAAGGTGATTAGAACTTGTTTAGTATTTTCATATTTTAGTTTTTCACTTATTTGTTTTTGTAAGAAACATAAGTTTTTATAGTGAAAAGGTTTTTGGGCGTAAGCCTAGTTTGCTGATCACACAGATCAGTAAGCGTATATAACTCTTGAGTTATTGCATTTTATTGCTTTTATTTACTTTATTCCGCTGCATTATACGTGGATGTGTGGACGATTGTGAGACACATCTGTACTCACATCCTTTGCCTATTGCGTGATCCAAGTTTCCTAGCTACACGAAACTTTCAATTGGTATCAGAGCCAACTCTCGATATATTACTGAGTGTTGATCCAGAAAGTGTAGTCATTATGGAATGCCAAAATCACCAAAATAGGCCTCCTGTCTTGGATGGCACAAATTATTCTCTTTGGAAGTCTAAGATGCGAAATTACATCAAAAGTATTGATGAAAGAGCTTGGATGTGCATTCTTGTTGCATGGCAACCTCCTACCGTGGAGAAAAAGCCATCTTCCGGTGTTGGTGAGTCCTTCTTTGAAAGAAAACCTGAAGAACAATGGACTCTTGATGAAATACAAGCCGCAAATTACAATTCAAAAGCCATGGGTGCTATTTCCACCATGTTTCGGGAATATGTACAAGCTTATAACAAATGAAAGTATAGCCAAAGTCCGCTTGGGATATTTTGCAAACTCAATGTGAGGGAGCACCAAGTGTGAAGGCTACAGGGCTTAGAATTTTAATGGATAGGTTTGAGTTACTTCGAATGGAAGAAACCGAGGATGTTGTGTCATATCTTGCTAAGATTCATGAGATTTCAAATGAATGCACAAGTCTAGGAGAATCTATCTCCAATGCAAGACTTGTTAGTAAAATTCTAAGGACCCCGCCCGAGAGGTTCAATATTAAAGTATGTGATTGAAGAAACAAAAGACACAAATACCGTAGGTCTTGACACCATCATAGGAATCTTGAGCGTGTTTGAGCTTAACCTTGAGGCTCGGAAGAAAAACAAAACACACAGTCTTGCCCTTAAAAGTCTTCTTTGCTCTACCAAAAGAGCTTGTGGAATTATCCTCCGAAATTGACAAGTCTAATCTTGAAGATGAGGATGTTGCTTTTATTTCAAAGAAATTCGGTTCTATCTTGAAAAATAGAAGGATGAGCAAATTCCCCAATAGGCCTACTTCCGATCGCCTTTGAAAAGCCAAAACCTAGCACCGACACCGGATTCAAGAAACCAAGTTTTGAAAATAAATCATCTCGAATCATCGTCCAATGTAGGGCATGTCATGGCTTTGGTCATTATGCCAATGAGTGTGCTAACACACTCAAAAAGAAGGGGATGAGCTTAACCGCTACCCTTAGTGACGGTGAGGATGAGGAAGAAGAAGTGGCTAACATGTCTCGTCTTAAATTGCCATTACGTGTTTAATGCTTTTTCTGCAGATATAGAAGAATATACTCTTGAACAACCTTTGGATGTGGGCTCGGTTGTGTACACATCTGTGTCACATCTCGAACCGGAGCCGAATCAAGCTGTTTCTATTAAAGGAGATTCGAGATGATGAAGATGAAGAAAGAGACATTCCCTATGAGGAACTCTTTGCCACATACAAGGAGCCGCATACAGATTGGATGAAAAGATTGGACAAAATTGAGGTACTTGTTAAGGTAAACAAATCTCTCGTACGATAAATTGGCCGCTTGTGAAGATGAAAAGGCCGTACTTTCAAAAGAAAATGATGCTCAAAAAGATACCATTGCAAGACTTGAAGTCCTTGTGACCAAAAGAGAAGTTGACCTTGAAAAATTCAAGAATGAATGCGAAAAAGGCGATAATACTTTTACTAAGTTAAACAAAAGTAAAATGAAAATGGAAGAAGCTTTTTCTATGGGTCAACGTGACAAAATTGGTATAGGTTTTGAAAATAATTTTGTAAAGGAGGGATATGAGGGTTCTACCTCTAAAAGTGTGAAAAAACAAGCTTTTAAAGAAAAAGTCATTCGAGTGAGAAGAGACCAAGGAAGAGGCATTACATCCGTCATTACCGCCTAGCTCCTGGTCACATTAGGCCCTTACATTTACAAACTTAAGGCCGATAAAAAATGCGGTAACTTCAAACGGCCTCGGATGTGTGAGAAGATGTATGCACATCCTAACACACATCCCGTCAATCCGAGACCTCTGCAACCCAAAAAGAAAGCGTTAAACAATGGGTAGCCAAACCAATTACCACTTGTAATGTTGTCTACTCTTCCCTCAAGAGTCTTGTCTCGGCTCTTGGTATTTTGATAGTGGGTGCTCTAGGCACATGACCGGGAACCAAGCGAGTCCTTCTTGATTATGAAGAAATAAATGGAGGGAAAGTAAATTTTGGTGGAGGTGCTCAAGGAAAGATTGTTGGGAAAGGAACCCTAGATGTCAAGGGTCTCCCAAAATTGCACAATGTGTACCATGTGGAAGGCTTGAAAGCCAACCTAATAAGCATCGATCAACCGTGTGATGATGACCTATTTGTGAAGTTTGATAAGCACTTGTGTGAAGTGTTTGATAAGGATAATAAATGTGTGTTTACCGGTCCTAGATCTGTGATAATTGTTACCAATTTGGTGACAATCTTTCTTGCCTAAGCTCAAAAGCTAATGATGTCAATCTGTGGCACCAAAAATTAGGGCATGCTAGGCGTAGAACTCTGGAAGAACTTCAAAGGTTTGAAGCCATTAAAGACCTCCCTAACCGAACTTCAAGAACCCCGATGTACGTGGTTCATGTCAAAAGGGAAAACAAACAAAAGCATCACATAAAAAGGTCCAACAATGCTCCACAACTAGATGTTTGGAGATGATTCACACCGATTTAATGGGACCTATTGAAGTAGAAAGCTTTGGTAGGAAAAAGTATGCCTTTGTGTGTGTTGATGATTATTCTAGGTACACTTGGGTAATGTTCTTAAGAGAAAAGTCGAAACAATTGGAGAATTCAAGAATTGGTACAAAAGAGTTAGAAATCTTTATGGTCTCAAGACTGTGAGGATTAGATCCGACCGTGGCCGAATATGAGAATCAAATGTTCACCAATTTTTGCAATTCTAAAGGAATCACTCATGAGTTTTCTCGCACCAATCACCCCACAAAGAAATGGAATTGCTTGAAAGAAAGAATAGAACCTTGCAAGAAATGGCAAGAGTCATGCTAAGTTCAAAGAACTTGTCCAAAAAGTTTTGGGCGAAGCTTTAAACACTTGCTTGCCACATTGGCAATAGGGTGTTCCTAAGGATTGGTAGCCTTGTCACTCCATATCAAATCCTCCTTGGAAAGAAACCAAGCTGTAAAATATTTTCATGTGTTTGGTTGTGTTTGTTATATTCTCAATGATAGAGAATACTGTCCAAGTTTGATTCAAAAAGTGACAAAGCAATTTTCATGGGCTATTCCACAAACGGTAGAGCTTACGAGTTTTCAATCTCAAAACTAAGACCATTATGGAATCTCGCTAATGTTAAATTTGATGACTCACTTGATCTTAACCTCAAGATCGCTGAGGATGATGTTTCGGGTTGCTTCTTTGACTGGAAGGATGAAGAAACGAGTCTTTGAAAAAGCAAAAGAAACTTCCGTGTTGGTAAAAATGATGAACCCGACAAGGATGTAACCAAGGATGTGGACACATACGCCTCCACATCTGAACCCACATCTGCTCCCACATCCACTCAAACTCCCGTGGCCGAGACGGTTCCTGCGATTCGATCAGGATGATGCTCCGAGAAGATAATGTGAATGGGTGTGTGGATAGGTCAAAGGATATCCCTTCAAAAATCCAGAAAAACCACCCCACTTCACAAGTTGTGGGAGATGTGCATGCTCAAGTGAGAACTAGACAAAAGGACAAAGTTGATTATAGAAAGATGGCTGGTTTGTGGAGTTGCTCCTCGGCATACTCCCAGGTAAGCTTCGTTGTTTTTGTTTCTAAAATTGAGCCTAAGAATGTTCTTGAAGCATTGAAAGATGCCGACCGGATTATGGCTATGCAAGAAGAATTAATTCAATTTGAAAAGAATGAGGTATGGACTCTTGTTCCTAGACCCTCACATGGTAATGTAATAGGAACCAAATGGATTTTTAAGAACAAAACTGATGAGCAAGGTGTGATAACTAGAAATAAAGCTAGGTTAGTTGCTCAAGGTTATACTCAAATTGAGGGAATTGACTTTGAGGAGACATTTGCTCTGTTGCAAGAATTGAGTCCATTAGGCTTTTGTTAGCCATTGCTTGTTACCTCAAGATTACTCTTCATCAAATGGATGTCAAGAGTGCCTTTTTAAATGGGATATTAAATGAGGAAGCCTATGTTGAGCAACCTAAAGGCTTTGTGGACTCCAAATATCCTAATCATGTGTATAAACTGAAGAAAGCTCTGTATGGGCTAAAGCAAGCCCCTAGAACTTGGTATGGTAGGTTGGTGACCATTTGCTTCAACTAGGATTCAAGAGAGGTGAGGTTGACAAAACCTTGTTTGTGAGAAGAAACAAAAAGGAGATTCTTGTGGCACAAATCTATGTAGATGATATTGTGTTTGGGTCAAACTCGACCCTATGTTAGCTAACTTTGTGGATAGCATGACTTCCACATTTGAGATGAGCATGGTAGGAGAGTTGAACTTTTTCTTAGGCTTACAAATTAAGCAATTCAAAGATGGCATGTTCATTTCTCAGTCTAAGTATGCCAAGAATCTTGTGAAAAAGTTTGAGCTTGAACACTCTTCACATCAAAGAACCCCATGGGATCTTCCCAAAAGTTAAGCCATGATTCGGATGGTGAGAGTGTTGATCAAACCCTCTATAGAAGCATGATAGGAAGCCCGCTTTACCTCACCGCAAGTAGACCCGACATTATGTTCGGTGTATGTCTCGTGCTAGATACCAAGCCAACCACTAAAGTGTCCCATCTTAAAGCATTGAAAAGAATCATTAGGTATGTGAGTGGGATTTGTGAACCTAGGTCTACATTACTCTAAAGAAACAAACACAAATTTGGTTGGGTACAAGCTGATTACGATTGGGTGGAAATAGTGATGATAGAAAAAGTACCACCGGTGGATGTTTCTACCTAGGTAATAACCTTGTGTCTTGGTATAGTAGGAAACAAAATTGTGTGTCCTTGTCCACCGCCGAGGCCGAATATGTTGCCCTTGGGAGTTCTTTGCACACAATTACTTTGGATGAATCAAATGCTAAAAGATTATGGATTAAATAGCAAAGTTTTGGCTTGCTTTTGTGATAACAAAAGTGCCTTGGACATATCTAAAAATCTGTTCAACATTCTAGAACAAAGCACATTGATATTAGACATCATTTCATTAGAGATCTTGTAGAGCAAAAAGCGTATTAATGCGGAATTTGTTGGGACCGAAAATCAATTGGGCGATATATTTACAAAGGCATTAGATTTGGAGAGATTTTCCTCCTTGAGGAAGTCTCTTGGCTTGTGTGATATCTAAGGTTGTGAGACCGAGATGTGTCTCACATCCTCTAACATATCTCGTAGTTTAGTTTAAGCGAAAAAAAAAAAAAAATCATAAAAAGAAAAAGCCAAAAATATCATGCATTAGCACGAAATTTCTCAGTGTGGTCACGTGTGAGTCTTCATCTTTGACATTATTTTTTGATCACTTAATTGTGAGTATTTCCTGTCCATGTAATCTTTTGATTACTTGGTATAACCTTCCTAGGTATCTCACAGTGGGTGCTAAAAGAAAAAAAAATATATATATGTGAGAAACAGCTGCTTCACCCTTAGTATGAAGCCATACCATTGTGATCAAGTGATTTTCATAAGAAATCTTGAAATCAAACTTGATAAGATCATTGGGAAAAAGGGCTATCTTTGGGATCAAGTAAAGTGAAAGCTACTCACAGTGCAAAAATCCACAACAAAAAATTGGTGGATGCATCCTAGAGGCTGTGCAGATTGGATTATTGCTCATTGACTTTTTGTGATCTAAATGTGTCCCAATATGTGACTCACATCCTATACCACATCCATAAGCTGAGAATATTTCCTTCACTTGTGTGTTTGCATCATGCTAGGCATATTGCATTTTAGGACATATAGGAGCTTTGTAAATATGCTAGTTAATTAATTTTCTCTCTTAATTTACTCTTTGATTATATAGGTTTTTGATCTCCAATATCTTTCATGAAAAGAAAAGATGTGTATCAATCCTTGTTTGAAAATGTTGAAAAATTCTTTTGGGATTCTATTTTAAAATAAAGATATGACCGAAGCAATTTGTGTTTTCATAAAAATCTTACAAAATCTTGATTTATTTTAATCCCTTATTTTCTTGGAAGGTGCTTGTGTGTAGTAACCTCAAAGGTTTTCTAGCCGTTGGAGGACTCTTAAGGTTTTTGAGGTATGTTAAACCTCTTTGAAAAAGGATTCCTAATTCTATTTGGAAAGGGGGAGCTGTGAGTATTTATTTTTCCTCACATCCGTCTCCTCCCTCATAATCCTTGTTAAAACCCTTGTTCTTCCTTCCCGTTTGCACACAAATTCACACCCTTTGCATTAACTCCTCATTATATTGTTCAACCAACCTCAAATCTCTCTGTTAAATGGCCGAGCATTCGAATATAAGAGAAGAAGATGTTCTGGACATTGTGCCGATTTCAATAGCAAGAAGAGAGGACTCCATTCTCCTTAATCCCGTAATCTCTAAAATTCTTGCTGATTTCTCTTCTCCATCACCCTCGTCTGAACCAACAATGGAAGCCTCTTCTCCCAAATCCCCTTCATTGGAAGCTGTTTCAACTGAGGTAAACCCTAAGGCTCCATCCTCTCCGGTGATCCCACCATCGGATGTCGCCATTGCTGTTGATCCTTCTTCAACAAAGAAGAGAAAGTTGTCTCAAGCAAAAGCCCCAAAGTCTGTTGCACCGCCGGTACCTCGTCGCAATCTTCGTCGATCTGGGAGGGTTCGCAAGCTGTCAGAGTCTGACAAAGCTAAGAATCTATCAAAACCTGGCGGGAAACCTTCAACTGCCATTGTTCTTGAAGAAATAGAAGAAGAAGAAGAGGTAATAGCTCCTCTTTTTAGGACTAGGTCTAAATCGTCAATTCCTGTTATTGACCCTGTCCCTGTTGTTGCTCCTTCTGAGGTTGCACCCCCTGTTGATTTTGTTGATGCTCCCCTTGTTGAACCTCTACTCCCCGTTGATACTGTTCACCATGCACAAACAGTTGAACCAATTGCTCCTACCTCTCCCATAATTTCATCTTCTCCCATTATTCCCAATACTGCTTCACCTCCTAGGGATAATATTTCTAGTCCTGTTGCTGAGCCCTCTGTTCCCTTGGTTGCTAGTCCTGTTGAGGACCTTATTTCCTTCAGTGATGATGAACCCTTAGCTAAGATTTTAATAGATTTAAAGGGAAAGAAAAAGGTGGCTGAGACTGACCTAGAACCCTTTGAAGATGAATCTGACTCTAGCTCAGATGATGATGATACTGCCTCAGATGAAAACTACAAGCTTGGGAGAGAAGAGCTAGATCAAGAAAAAGAGGACCAAGTGCTAGATTCCTCTGATGCTGATGATAATGATGTTGAACCCATCAAAGTGCCATTCCCTGTGAAGGATGTGTCTAAGGATGTGCCCACATCCAGACGCACATCTACTCGAAAGAAAGCTGATTTGGGTATGTCATCTTCTCTCTCTCTTGTCTCTAACCCCAAACCCTTTTCCAAAAAGTTTCTGTCCAAAAAGGCTTCTGATAGGTTTGAGTTAATTTCCTCTAAAGCCTTTGTTGTTGAGATGAAAAGGGATAGGGATACTTTTGTCAAACTTGGAATGGACAAGTTTTTTGAGGAAAGAGGATTATTCTTGACTGTGGACCATCCCCTTCCCTTCTATCCAAAATTGGTTTATGAGTTTTATGCCAATCTGCCTAAGAATTTTGATAGAACTTACTCTCATTCCACTGGTGTTTATGTTAGAGGAGTATTTGTTCATTTTACACCTTCAGTTATCAATGATTTTCTTGGATTGAGTGATAATCTTGATGATTTAGTTTCTATTGAGGAGGATGAACTGGTTTCTGCTCTTACACATGGAAAGGTCACTTCCTGGCCTGTAAAGCCTAAGGATTTAGGTAGTGGTTCATTATCTTCCCTTTATTGTTTTCTCCACTCCATCCTTGCTGCAAATTTGTGTCCCTCCAATAACAAAACCTCTGTTACTAGAATGCAAGCCTTGCTTCTGTATAGATTGGGACTTAAGAAGCATATTAATTTTGGGGATTTCATTTTTAGAAAAATTTGTGATTATGGAGAGTCTCCCTCGAAAAAATGGTCCTTACCTTACCCTTCTTTGATCTCTCAAATTCTCATAGCCAATGGGGTAAAGGCTGAAAGAGGAGAAGAAAGGGTGGAAAATTTTGCCCTGTTTAAGGAATCCAAAACTCTATTAGACCCTGCGAGGCATGTTGATCTCCCGGGTTAGCAATGTTCCCGAGCTTGGTATGGAAGATGTGGACACATCGGTGTCACATCTGAAGAGATTTTCTTTGCTCCGATGAAAGATTTGGATGCTGAAATTGTAGCTGCTGAAGCTCAAGCCCAAGCCTCTTTAGCTCATGCCAATAATTTGAAAGCTCTTAGAGATAATCTCCTTAGATGGTATGCTAAACTTTCTTGTCAAAAAGGGGGAGATTCTAGTTCAAATGTTGATGCTTCTTCTTTGGAAGTGAAGTACGGGATGCCGCCGTGAATCTTGCTAAAGCTAAAGCTCTTGGCCGGGCTTTAGGTGGAGACAGTTTGATCTTTGATTTAGGGGGAGAAAAGTTTTTTTTGGTATTTTGCTGTGATGGTTGCTAAAGACAATTTTAATTTTCTGCTTTAGTTTTTAGTTTTTAAAACAATGGTCTGTAATAGCTTTAATTAGGATGTTTCTGAATGGTTTTTGCTTTTGCTTAATGAACTGCTAGTATTCTCGTTCTAATTACGTTTTGCGCTTTTTATGTGTGGATGTGTATACACATCTGGACACACATCCATTCGGGGGAGTTATGTTTTTCAATATTCTGTGGTCATAATATTATGTTTGTTATAAATCTTTGGTTTTGACCAGAAAGTCCAAAATAGGGGGAGATTGAAAACGTGAGTTTTGTGGGAACATTATTATGTTTCCTTATTTCAAAAGACTTCTATATGGTAAGAAGATTTTGGGACTTTCATGGAGATTTATAAGTATCTTAATTTTATTAAGAGATTGTAATTATGTAAATATCTTTTATTTATGTACATAGTTTTATATTAGGACTAACCTACTAATATTTGATTTCCTTGTGAGTGTGTTATATGTTTTCATATAGAAAAAGGAATCTCACAAAGGAAGAAGTCGATTGCATGAAGATCTTCTCCAAGGTGCTCTATAAATACAAGGCTTTCAGCACAAAGAGAAGTTACACAATTTACGAGAGAAAATCACTTTCTTCATAGTCATTCGACATTGTTGTTTTAGGTTGTGAGCTTACATCCGTAACTCACATCTAGGTTTTCATAAAGTTCTCTTGTTTTACTTCTGATTGAATAAGTCCTACTTGGGAAAGGGGAGTTGTTCATATCATAGAAGGTGATTAGAACTTGTTTAGTATTTTCATATTTTAGTTTTTCACTTATTTGTTTTTGTAAGAAACATAAGTTTTTATAGTGAAAAGGTTTTTGGGCGTAAGCTAGTTTGCCCGATCACACGTATCGATGGCGTATATAACTCTTGAGTTATTGCATTTTATTGCTTTTATTTACTTTATTCCGCTGCATTATCTGTGGATGTGTGGACAGTTGTGAGACACATCTGTACTCACATCCTTTGCCTATTGCGTGATCCAAGTTTCCTAGCTACACGAAACTTTCAAAGAGGGAGTTCACTTTGATGATGTCGAAGCCAATGATGAGGACGGTGGTGCTTTAGAGTTTCTGGGACTGACGATGGCGGCTGACGTGGCCATTTGAGATTTGGGGGTGGAATGAATGACATTCGCTTTCGATTTTTGGTTTTTCATCTACTGTTATGTTAAGCGGAATGTAGTTGCGTTCAAGGCTCTTACTACTCCGGTAAGTGAAAGGTTGATTGACAAAAATTTAAGCAAGGCCGGCCCAATAATTAAAAAAAAAAAAAAAACAGTTGCTTAGAGCTCCCAAAAACAAAAAGTAGTGATATTTTGGGTCCCAAAATTATTACTCAATTAGTTAATAGTATAGGCCAATCATCCATACTAAAGTGACCCAAGTCTTCTTCTCTTGGGCCTTAATTCTAATAAATACAATGAACAAAATTAATTCCAAAATCTCGACCACTAAAAACATCTACTTTTATAATATTATTTTTTTAATCTCGTTTCTAATATTAAATGGGGAAGGTATTATGTGAGGAATTGATAGGAGCACTTATTATAAAATGAAGAGAATAAGAATATTAAAGATTGCCAAAAGACTTGTGCTAGGGGTGTAAGTGGTTTAGCTCAAACCGCGGTTTGAGACCGAATCGAGCTAAATCGTGGGGTTTAGCTCGGTTTTTTTTATTTAAGTGGTTTAGCTCGGTTTATAAAAATTACAAACTACGTGGTTCGGTTTAGCTTGCGGTTTGAGGATGCCGAGCCAAACCGAGCCGAACCGAGCTAAACCGTTTAGCCATTAAACCGAGCTACGAGACCGAGCCAAACCAATATAAACCATAATCCTGAAGAATAGCTTTGTTGTTTGGGAATAAAATGTTTCTGATTTGAATGTTGAGATCCCTAATTTTCTAGTTTAGTTACATTGATGGGTTTAGGATTGCTGGAGCATGAAAGACTCATAAGAAGTCAGATTGATAAAATGAATTTGGTTTTGACTTACAAGGCTGTTGGAATTCCTATGTCAAGCAAGATTGGCCTGCTGATATGCGTCTACTTTAAGTCTATGGCCACAAGCTGTAAGTTGGAAGCTCTAGTCATCAGTCCCTTAAACTAAAGGTTGTGGTATTGAAGCTGAAGGTTCAATCTAAGGATTAGGGTTAGAGTTAGGGTTAGTCGTAATGTAGTGAATATTACGACTTCACGGAGAAGACAGAGACAATTGTATTGACATGATAATCTCACATTGATTCTTGAAGAAACTCACTCCTCTATTAGTCGGTCGGTTGAAACCGCGGTTCAAACCGAGCCAAACCGAACCATGATGGTTTGGCTCAGCTCGGTTCGAATTTTTTTATGGTTTAGCTCGGTTTGGAATTTTTCCGAACCGATACTAACGGTTTGGCTCATAAATTTGTCCAAACCGAGCTAAACCGAACCATTTACACCCCTAACTTGTGCGTAGCCGTAGTGGTTACTTTAGGGACGACGGTAGGTAGCCAAGCAAAAATAAAAGACATGGTACAAGTCGTGTTGCCTGCCGAAACCGTGTTTGGCGTTTCCCCTAAAAGTGCTGTTTGAAAATTGATCAGATAAACGGAAAGAGGAAACATCCCACCAATTACTTCATTTGATCAATTTCTTATTGACTTTATATAAACTAATTTTTCATAATTTCTATTAATTATCTGTTTAGATACAGATAGTCCACATCGTTATAGACATATCTATTTCACCGAGCATCTCTTCTGTTTCACCGAGCATCTCTTCAGGATGGTGCCCAGATCATTACTCTGATCCCGATGTCACCCAGAATGGAGGGGGGGGGGTATTAGACATTCAAAATTTGGATATTTATAGACGATGAATTATTTACCCTTCCCTTCTATTCGTTTTGGTTGAGAAAAGAAAAAACGAGAACCCTATTTTAATCTAGTGAATAAAAAAAGATTCAAATAAAGAATTCAAATTTTCAATTCTCTAGGTTTGCCTCTTAATTCAGTTCAAGTTGATCTTATTACAAAATACTCCCTTCGCCCCACTACTTCAAGAAAGAGTCTTATTTTTCCTTTTGATTCATTTCAGATAAAGAGTTTCATTTCATAAATGGCAAATTTTGAATAGTGTTTCAGATATTTATATCCTTATAATGTAAATATATTTACAAAAAATTATTCATTATGCTCTTATAATGTTAACATATTTAAAAAAAAAATCAATTAAAAAGAGGTTTTATCATAAATGTTTTAACATTTACCTTCTCTCTTCTCTAATTTTCTATTCACTTGCAATTTTTTATTCATTATTTAAAAAAATTCTTAAGAAACGTGAAATACTACCCTATGACCCTTGAAGTATGACCCTTGAAGTGGGATGAAGAGAGTAGTTTTTTAAGGTGATTTGATATTTGATTTCCGACTTTTGCTCACATTTGCAATATAATTCTTATTTGTCTCACAAATTGTTGGAATTCGATAACAAAATTAATAGAGTGTTTTGTTTTTAAAAGGTTGAAAGTCATGTCACTTGCACATACGTTTGTTTTATTTTAAGATCATCTCCGACAGTTTGGTGCAGAAATTACACCAAAATATTAATATGGTACAGTTCAATACCAAATATCTTCCACTATCTCCAACAGCTCGCTTCAAATTTTGCACCAAATAAAAATATACTCAAAATATTTCTTATTATTCGTTTAATTAAAATGTTTTCTTTAATTATATATTATTATTGATAATATGATTCAAATTATTTTATGATGTTGTCAGAAACGATCGGACGGCAAATTCGGCGGTAGGTTATACCTCGCCGATTGAATAGCTCGAAATGTATAAACAAACACGTAAACTAAGCCGGGGCTTCTCCGGCGAAGGCTCTCCGGCGTGAGAATAAGTATATGCTTTGTGAGAGAGAGAGAAATCAATTGACAAGAGTTTAGAGCCAAAAGATACCATATCAAATAATGTGAATTATGGCTTGTATTTATAGGCATAGCATTGTATAATTCATGTTGAATTGGATTGCTAAGAGATAAGATATAAATCCTAGGAGGATTATATTTGATGATTCCTTGTTGGACCTGAATTTGTATGTGAGGCGGTTACAATCCTAGAGGGATTATAACCGCTCAATGTCTCAATTTGAATAGGACTGGTATAAACTGCAATTCTGCACGTGAGCCGAGCTGGCCTGATGTAATACGCAGCAGAATAGTAACCAAAGCTTGATCGAAATCAAAACCTTCTATAAGGAATCGCAATTCCTTAGGTAACAAAAACTTCCAAAGAAGATCTTCTGCAAGCCAATAAAATTGACCAAGAGTTTTGCAAGATGCAAATTGAAATTCAATTGATAAAAAGTCTAATGTTTTCAAGAAACTTAAACAAGTATAAATACTCCCACAAAACCCTAAAACAACTTGAGAAAGGAAAAGGCGAAAATCCCAAAAATAAATCATCAAAAACAAGAAACAAAAATCCACAGTAATTCTGAAGCCGCGTATGTCACGAGTCGTGACACCCCTCATGAGTCATCCCCCAAGTCTTCATTCGTGGTATGAGGCGTGACAACTAAAACACTCGTGTTGGTTCTCTTCAATGTTCTTCTTGACTTCCGTTTGAACTGCATCAATCATCTCCGCCATGTTTTCAGCCGCAATACTATACCCCAGAACTCTAGGCAAAGGAATCAAGTCAAGAGTATACTTAGGAGGCCGTTGATACACAATCTCAAAAGGAGTCTTCTTCGTCGTCCGGTTCGTCATGTTGTTAAATGCAAATTCAGCCGTTGATTAGGCCAAATCCCACTTCTTCGGATACTCACCACATGAACAACGAATCATGATTCCCATGGTCCTATTCACCACCTCCGTCTGGCCATCTGTCTGTGGATGAAAAGAACTGCTAAACTGCAAATCTATCTGAAAAATACGCCACAAAGTACTCCAAAAATGACTAAGAAACTTAGTATCTCTGTCGGACATAATAGACTTCAGGATCCCATGTAGACGGACAACCTCCTTAAAGAACAAACCCGCAATGTGAGAAGCATCATGAGTCTTTCTACAAGGAATAAAGTGAGCCATCTTAGAGAAATGATCCACCACCACAAAAACAGAGTCATTAGCACGTTGCGTCCTCGGAAGCCCAAGCACAAAATCCATAGAAATATCCTCCCAAGGCCCATCCGGAATTGGCAACGGAGTATACAAACTCGTGTTCTGAGACTGCCCCTTGTTGATCTGACATACCATACACTTCTGAACAAATCTGTGCGCATCCCAACAAAGATGTGGCCAATAATACTTCTTCGCAACGAGCTCTACCGTCTTGTCTCTCCCATAATGCCCCTTCTTGTGGATCTCCACAATAAGACTTTCACGAACAGAACCCTGCGAAATACATAATTTATCCATATAGAACAAGAAACCATCCCGCAAGAAAAACAACCCAACAACAGGATTCCCATCTCTACACTTAGCCCACTCATCCGCAAAATCTTCATCAGTCGCATACAAATCCTTCAAACAATCAAAACCCACAACTACATTCTCCATTGTCACCAATATATTGACCCTTCGACTCAAGGCATCCGCTACCTTATTATGTTGTCCACTCTTGTGTTTAATAACAAAAGTGAACTGCTGCAAATAAGCAACCCAACGAGCATGCATATGATTAAGAGGCTTCTTACCATTCATGTACTTCAAGGCCTCATGATCAGTATGAAGAATGAACTCACGCTGCAATAAATCGCTCCCAATGCTTGATAGCCCGGACCATCGCGTAGAATTCAAGCTCATAAACACCCACTTCCGCTTATCTTCCTCCAACTTCCTCGACTCATGAAAGCAACCAGCTTTCTTGCCTTGAAGCAAAACAACCCCTATACCAACCACCGAAGCATCCGTCTCCAATTCGAAGGGTCTAGAAAAATCGGGTAAAACTAGCAAAGGTGCACTAGACAATTTTTTCTTGACCAAAGCAAAGCTAGTTGTCGCCTCATCATTCCAAAGAAACTTCCCTTTCTTCATACATTCAGTAATTGGAGCCATAATAGTACTAAAATTCCATATAAAACGTCGATAAAAAGTGGCAAGGCCATGGAAACTACGAACCTCACTGAGCATTGTTGGTGTAAGCCAATCACGAATAGCACGCACTTTGTCCTCGTCCACCCGAATACCATCTGCAGAAAAAATATAACCCAAGAACAACAAATGATCAAGCATAAAACTGCACTTTTTGAGATTCACATACAATTCATTGTCCTTCAAAGTTTGCAGAACCGCCCGAAGATGCTCAATATGCTCCTCCTCCGACCTGCTATAGATCAAAATATCATCAAAGTAAACCACCAAAAATTTACCATTGTAAGGTTTCAACACTTGATGTATCAATCTCATAAAAGTACTAGGAGCATTCAACAACCCGAATGGCATCACCAACCACTCATACAAGCCTTCTTTAGTCTTGAAGGTGGTCTTCCACTCATCCCCCGGTCTAACACGAACCTGATGATAACCACTCTTCAAATCAATTTTGGAGAACACCTTGGAACCCCTAAGCATATCCAACATGTCATCCAAATGAGGAATCAGAAATCAGACTTAATGTTAATTTTGTTGATTGCCCTACTATCCACACACATCCGCCAAGTACCATCCTTCTTAGGAACAAGTAGTAGAGCCGGATCGCACATGGACTCATACTTTCCCCGTATATAACCCTTCTTCAACAAATCATCCACCTATTCACACAAAATCTCATGTTCTGCGGGACTTATCCCGTGTAATGTGAGAGATTCTAAAAGAAGCACCCGGCACCAAATCAATATTATGTTGTATATTACGCAAGGGAGGTAACCCTACAGAAGCTCGTCAAGCATAACGTCACGATATGCATCTAATAATGATCCGCAAAGATGTAGGGACCAAACTAACTCGCCCCAATACTCCTTTTTGCACCACCGCAAACACAAAATGAGCATCCACAATATCCTCAACAAACCTATCATTGGCAAGACACAAAGAGACAATAGGTTTCACTTTTGGTTTACTACTAGCACCACTTTTAAAAGTATGTAAATGAAAACGAACCCCATCTTTCGTAAAACGAATAAAATTCTCCCGCCTATTATGCACAACCCCAAGATCATATTGCCAAGGTCTACCCAATAATAAATGGAATGCATTCATATCTACTCTATCACATAAAGCATCATCCTTATAACTACCAATAGAAAAAAGGAATAAGACATTAATCATGTACCTTGATAGTGCCAACATTGTTAATCCACCCCACAGTGTAAGGAGTAGGATGCTTGCGTACCTCGAGCTTCAATTTCTCCACCAAACCACGAGCCACTAGGTTTTCACTGCTACCGCTATTAACGATTATCATAGCCGCAAAATCATTGACCTTCCCTTTGGTGCGAAAAATGTTGTGTTGCTCCGGATTAGCCTCCTCTACAAGAGTAGTCAACATAAGCTTCCGGACCACAAAAGACTCGTGCTCGTCCCCTTCGTCCTCATCTCCATTAGGATCTATAAAGACCACCTCGCCATCCTCCTCATTCTCCCCATCATCATACTCATCGCGCTCCACCATATTAACTCCCCTCTGTTGCGGACAATTATTGGAAATATGCCCTGGTTGGTTACACCTAAAACATTTATCCCCATAATGTTTAGAATAAGGATTATTACCTTGTGTGTTGGTGTTTCGACGAGCCGGTGGGTTTTGCGCAGGAGCCAGAGTTGTAGTCCTCTTGACATCATCAATCTTAGGACCCGCAACTTGAGAAATATCCTTGCCTCCATCGACATTAGCACCCGACAATTGGCCCTTGCTACCCGAAGAAGAAGCATCACTAAACCTCCTAAATGTGGCCGGAGCACGATATGTAGTCGCTAGTTGTCTTTCAGCCTTTCTCGCCCTAGAAATAGCTTCATTCAAAGAGTAGGTAGTAAACAATTCTATATGATGTTTAATATTCACCCGAAGACCCGAAATAAATCTAGCAATCATCTGAGATTCTGTTTCATATAAATCAGTGCGTGTCGACTGTGCATGAAAATCGTGAGCATATTCTTCAACTGTTCTACTACCTTGCTTACAAGACAAGAATTTCATTAGAGATCCTGATCATGATCTCGTGGGAGAAAACGATCTCTTAACTCTCTCTCTTCATCTGGTTCAAATAACGAATTTCAGGTTGCCCTTCACGCATCCTCTGTCTAGACAATTGATCCCACCATGCAGATGCACCACCACGCAATTTATAAGCAACATATGGAACTTTTCTATCTTCTTCAATACGCATCAATCGAAAGAATTTTTCAACCTCCGAAAGCCAATCCAAAAATTCTTCAATAGATAACTCACCATTAAAGACCAAAATATCCGCCCTAATCTTAGGACGTTTATCTTGAGGAGGCGCTGTCCTGGCCTCACCTTCATCATTATCAGAAACCTCCCCGCCCATCGGATCATCACGGTGGAGATTTTCTCCGTGAGGACTAGCTCCGATTTCTTGCGTGGGTTCGCATCACCGCTACCACCTACCCACAACTGCACCAAATCCGCCAGTAGTTCCACATGTTATTGATTGCGACGCTCTCCGTTTAACCACATGCGCTCAAGGATAGCAGTGATATCGCCGTTGTTTCCCCCATCATTAGTCATCACTTCGTCAGAGAACCCTAGGATCGTCCGATTTTTGATACCAACTGATGTAATACGCAGCGGAATAGTAACCAAGGCTTGTTTGAAATCAAAACCTTTTGCAAGGAATCGCAATTCCTTAGGTAACAAGAACTTCCAAAGAAGATCTTCTGCAAGCCAATAAAATTGACCAAGGGTTTTGCAAGATGCAAACTGAAATTCAATTGATAAAAAGTATAATGTTTTCAAGAAACTAAAACAAGTATAAATACTCCCACACAACGCTAAAACAACTTGAAAAAGAAAAGACTAAAAACCCAAAAATAAATCGTCAAAAACAGGAAACAAAAATCCACCGTAATTCTGAAGCTGCGTATGTCACGAGTCGTGACACCCCTCATGAGTCGTCCCCCAAGTCTTCATTCGTGGTACAAGGTGTGACAACTAAAAAACTCGTGCTGGTTCTCTTCTCGAGTTGTGCTTGAAAGCACGAGTCATGCTCCGTCCAAGTCTGTTGCACGACTTACAGTGCCATCCGTCCAAGTCTGCGGCACGACATCCAGTTTCGCCTTGGATGCTCCTATCGACCCACCTTAAGACAACCCCACGTGCACGGCATCATGGCGTCTCCTCGTCATACGTGGCCAGGTCGGCCTACGTTGAGTCGGGGAAGATATGAGAAGGAAATGGGGAAGCCCAGTAGTTCCTGGTGATTTGATAGTCGAGGAGGCCTCCTCCTCATCAAAGGAGCTCAACTCGGCCTTGGAGGGAGGTCTCCCTCGGCATTAATGATGGGCCTTGGTCATTTTGCCTACTAAGCCTAGATCGACCTAGGGGAATGACGAGATGGATTGATTCGAGGAAGGTAGGGAAGCATATTCCCTTCCTCGTACATCGTACTTGAGTGGATTATGTTTAGGGCCCAATTCGCTTGGGTCTTGCCCGAACTAGCCCAAGTTCGTATCTCGGTTTATACTGTTCAGTGGCCCTCGACTTTCTAGCTCGGCTATGCCGAGGAGGAAGTGAGCTCTACCTCGGTTTACGAGAATACGAACAGGCGTCACGTGGCAGGTGTCGCTTCAATATCTGTGTCGTTTCAATATCCGTTGGTTAATAGTGCAATGATGGGACGTAGTCCACGACGTCTGACACATCTTGGGAACTGCATTTAATGCTTGGGGCAAGGACGGCGTCATAACCCGTTTTGACCCGTTTCACCTTCGGATTTGACCCGTATTTGAGGGTATAAAAACAAAATCCCCTTTCAATTCCAACCTTTATCATCCTTTGTATTTGAGAGTGAAATAACAAGATTCAAAATCCATTTCGTGTTCTTGATTTCGAGTGCCCAGATTCTCACAATCGTTCGATTTGTCCATTCGTTTTCATCAATCTTCAACTGAAAAAGGTATAATCTCATCCCTTTTTAGTGTTTTCTGTGTTTTAACTTTGTAATTTCTGGGTTTTGTTGGATTGGTTCTTGAGAAACCGCCATTGATGAAAGCTTGAAGCTTTTCTTGAGTTTTTGGTATTGACCCCTTTCTTGAACCTTCTTGTCCCTTCGTCCGGCTTTAGAAATGGCCCGTTCTTGGCAACATACCCCCAGTGTTATCCATGGCTACCACAAGGGAAATCTTAGGGCTTATCGAAGGGACAATGGGCCATGGCTGTTGGTGCCTTTGTTAGAAATTGGTGAGATGTTGACGAGGTACGGATGCCCAAGAGAAGACCTTCGTTATCCAAGCAAGTTTAGGATCGACCGAGTTGATGCAGGATCCCAAAACATTGTTGTATTCCATAGATAGGCCGAGATGATTGATCACATCATTGTATTCTATCTGACGCCGGATCATCTGGAACGACCTCCCTTAACGGGTAAGGCTCCCTCATCGGCCTTAGTATATACTACGAGCAAGGATACTCTTCCTCTTCCCCGTCTTTCCTGTGCCTTGGATGATTTTGTTGACTTGTTTCCTTGGTCTTGTCAGATATGACGGGAATAGGAAGTGGTGCCAGTACGGCGGTCCCTCGACGTCGGCTACCATCGTAGACGAGTTTGCTACGGGAAAACAAGTTGAGGGCCGAGGGAGATCTGGCCGAGGAGGAGCTGGCCGAGGGAGATCTGGCTGAGGTAGGGTTTGTGTTCCAAGGACCAGACCAGTTAAGGTCGGTGAGCCGATGTTGGAGGAGTTGTACTCAAAATATGGAGTGCTGAGGGAGGAGTACAAATTAAGTTATTTCCCTCGTACTACCTTTGAAACCGAGGAAGAGGAAACTCAATTCTATTATAGCCTAAACCATATTCATTTTTTCTTCAAACAATTCCAGCTAGGACTTCGTTTACCCTTAGATCCCTTTATCAACGAGTTCCTTGGAGATATGCAAGCTGTCCCGGCTATGTTAGGGGCCAATGATATGAGGTTCCTCATAGGTTTCATCGTGTTGTGCCGTAGTTTAGGGTTTAAGCCTACCCAATCAGCCTTCCATCACTTTTTCACTGTAGGGTACATCAAAGATTCCAAGCTGGTAGTGATAAGGAGTGATAGAGTAACATTCCAGAGTTCTAGAGCACTTTTGTGATAAGAATTCAAGTCTGATTCATTTCTTTTGTTTTAGAAGTCGGAGCATCAAGAGTCTTAGTATTTTGAAAGTCAGTCTAAGTCTAAGGTTCATTAATTAATTAATCTTTTTAGTTAACTATCGTATCCTATAAATATCCTTGATGTATTCAACAAAGGCAGTTGGTTTTTGATTAATAATAATATTGAAATTGTGGGATTTTTCCCCTCTCCCAGCCTTCTTAGGCTTTGTTGTTGTTATAGCAATATATATATATATATATATATATATATATATATATATATATATATATATATATATATATATATCATTTTGCCGCAGCTTTATACTGCATCAATTGGTATCATAGCGGTAGATTCTGCCGAGATTCCTCGGTCCAAGGTAATATGTTGTGCTTGGATGGAAGACATAGGACTAACCACAACAATAATCAACTTGCTGATCTGACTGTTGAAAATGGAAAAATGATCAACGTACGAAGTTCGAAGATATATTTTGTTCTTCTAGTTTTTCTCTTCAAGGATACGAGTGGATTGGAAAATACCTCCGATCTATGATGAGTATAGTGAGGATGGATATCTAATTAGGGAAAAGAAGGAAGCTGGAGTAATGGGTTTTCAAAAGGTTTGCACCATTGAGAAATTTTGCTCAAACATCTCGAGCGTCGAGGATATGCAAGTTTTGTTGGACATAGAAAATAAATCAGATTCAATGAGGCGAGATGTTTCACGACTGTATGCATGGAATTTTGTGAGAGACGAATGTGATCCATTTGCAGTGGTTGATTCAGAAAATAATATGCTCATAATTTTCTACAATATGTTTGGAAATAGAATTTTTTCTGTAATGGACTACAGACTTAGAAGGCTATCACTTTGGGAAGTAGTCGGAGGAAATCTAACAAGATCTGATTCTGAACTACCTCGCTTAATATTGAAAGATCACCTTTTCGATAAAAGGGCCCAAACAGAGTTTTGGAAATGGTGGGTAACTCGATTACCAAGGTCCAAGATGCAAAAATGAGAACTCGAGGACGAGTTCTTGCAACCAAGGGAGAATTATGGAGTAACATTCCAGAGTTCTAGAGCATTTTTGTGATAAGAATTCAAGTCTGATTCATTTCTTTTGTTTTAGATGTCGGAGCGTCAAGAGTCTTAGTATTTTGAAAGTCAGTCTAAGGTTCATTAATTAATGAGTCTTTTTAGTTAACTATCGTATCCTATAAATATCCTTGATGTATTCAACAAAGGCAGTTGGTTTTTGATTAATAATAATATTGAAATTGTGGGATTTTCCCCCTCTCCCAGCCTTCTTAGGATTTGTTGTTGTTATAGCAATATATATATACTCCCTCCGTCCCACCTCAATTGATCCATTTTCCTTTTTGGGGCGTCCCACCTCAATTGATCCATTCCTTAAATGGAAAGTTTTCCATATATTTATACCCTTATCATCTCCATATATTTACAAAAAAACCATTCATTATACCCACTTAACTTACTATTCCTCCCACTCATTATTTCTCCTATTAAATATTTTTAACTTTTACATTCTCTCTCCTATTCCCTACCACACATTTAACTTTTACATTCTCTCTCCTCTAATTTCTACCCACTTTATTTATTTTTCTTAAAACCGTGAAATTTATAGATGGACCATTTGAGGTGGGACGGAGGGAGTATCATTTTGCTGCAGTTTATACTGGATCAAGGAGTGACCCCAAGAAACCCAAAATAATCCTTCCCATGTCTAGCAAGGTGGCTGGCTAGGACTCATGTCATAAGAGTTGAGAGCCAACAGGGCTGGGAGTTTGCTGCTCTCACGCAGCTTCCTGCCGCGCCCAAGGCTGTAAGGAGAGCTGAGTGGACTGAGGCTTTGATAGCTCGGTTAGCCTAATTTGTCGAGCCGGAATCCTGCCAGGACCTAGGGACGGGTTGATGTCCCTCGTCCCCGTTACTAGAGGAAGGAGATTTCCCAACTGAAGGATTCATCCCGGTTTGGTCTTCCACTCAAGGTGTGATCGCTGCAAGCTTGATCCCAAGGATCAGTGTCTGAGAGAGGATGATGTGTTGGCTGTAATTATTCCTCCTTCCTCATACTTCATACTTGTGCCAATTTTCTTATTATTTATCCAAGTTGTATGATCTAACTGTTTCTTCCTCGTTGATGCAGACTTGACCGCCGAGCAAGAAGAAGAGATGTCTTCGAGAATGCTGATCCCCTTGCTCTGGCAAAGGCAAAGAGAAGGGCATCTAAGACCTCGGCCATCAACCAAAGACAGGATGACACCACACGTTGTCAAGTAATCTTGTCCACGAAGGAGGCTGTTGCTGTCCCCTTCAAGTCGGCCGGGGAGGCTGTGGACGAGGAGTCCCTGGGAGGCCAAGAAAATCAATTGAGAAAGGGGCATAGCCCCAAAGTTCCAACTGTTGAAACCGAGGAGAGGCAAGATGATCCACCCACTACCGAAGAGACGGACCTCATCCATAGGTCGTCAGGCCTAAAAAGGCCATCTTCTGGTGCGGCTGAGGGGGAACCCTTCTCAAAGAGAGCTACTGATGCCTCCTCATCTCAAGTACTTACCCCTCATACCATCAAGACTTATCAAGAGGCCGAGCAGCTGGCCAGACAACTTGGCCTCCAGCCAACCCTAAGAGGCCTAGATGTGTTAGCCCGGAAGGGCCCACAGGTTAGGCTGGGCCGAGCTGTTGTCCAGTGTGCCATGGACGAGGAGCTGCTTGACAAACTGATCAAGGCCAAGCACATCAAGGAGAACATGGCCAATAGGAAGGGCCTGATCATTAGCGAGGTAATTTCTTCTTGTCTTCTTTACTTGGTATTTTTACTGATGTTGTTTCTCTGCTGTAGCTTGCCACCATGGTCGTCTATGAAAACATCCATAACAAGGCATGGATGACCAGATCACGAAGCTCAAGGCACGGATCGGCAAGGGTGAGGCCGATGTGGCCGCAGCTGCTGTCATGCTGAAATCGTTGAGGGAAGAGCTGGAGGCTGAGCGAGAGGCCTAGGCAAAGGCCGAGCAGTTGGCCGAGGAGGCAAGGGCCCGAGCTGAGTAGGCCCTCAAGCTAAAGGAGGCCGAGCTGGAGAGACTCAGGGATGAATAAATTTTCGTTCTTAGAACCGAGAAGGTGACGAGCATTTGCTGCTGCAGACCAAACCAATTTGAAAATGCGCGAACATGCTCCATAAGGCATGAATTTTAATAAAAAGTGTCGTCGAGTAAGAACGGCCCCGAATTTGGTCAATGACTCTTCTCGCTTTGTGAGCAGACATAGATATATTTTGACCTAAAGCGTATACTTCTATTTTTTTCTTCTGGAACATAAAGGTCTCCTCTTACTAATCAATTCTAAGTACCTATAATATTATTAACTCTTCTTACAGACGAGATTTAGTATCATTTTTCGAACGTTCTCGAAGATGGAAAGTAGGTGCAAATTCTCCCAATTTGTGGCCTATCATCTCATTTTTGATATAAATAGGTAAGTGTTCCTTTCCATTATGGATAGAAATAGTATGTCCGATCATTATTGGGATGATGGTAGATGCCCGAGACCAGGGGAAAAAGGATTTGCAATCCCCCGCCTTACTGCTCGGCCATGCCGCCAAAATCATACGTAAAACCGAAATTGAAAAAAACACAAATGTGATTTTTTTGTTACATAAAGGTCAAATTTATCTCCAATTTGAATCTGAGGCAGTGAAGGAGGCCGAGCTGGCGGTTGCTGCACGGATGGAGCTGGAGGTAACCCTTCCTTCGAAGGAAGAGAGTGCTATTGCCCGATTCAAAGATAGCCCGACCTTTGTTGATGTTGTTAACGAGAAGACTGCCACCATGTTTATGGATGGCTACATGCATTTGGCCAGGAGGCTTATGGTGGATACGTCACATGGCCTGGATTTGGCTTCCATTGCTCGGCTTATTTGCCAGGACGGATATGATGAGGCAGCTCAGTCTCTTCACAATGTTGTCCCTTTTTCCGAAAATGCCTTGAAGGTGATTGTCGAGCTAGATGCTCAGGCCGGCCGTGAATCTTGGGTTTCTCCCTCCATCAATCTCAATAATATCAATGTCTTAATAGAGAAGATCGAGGATGAGATGGATGTTGAGATCGAGGGGACGAGTGCCGAGGATCCAATCAACGAGGAGGCTCAAGTCGACGCTCAGAATTAGCATGTCAACACTTCTTCCATTGATGCCGAGACGCAAGCTGATGCCGAGATGCGAGCTTTCTTCGAGGAGCCTTTTGAGAGGGAGAGGCCTTAGAATTTTTTCTTTTTAGACACGTATATAACTTTGGGGGAAGCTGAGGAAGGGCTCCTCGTACTTCACTTTAGATTGTCTAAAACAAGGAGGCTAGCTCGATTTTAGACACGGCAATTTTGCCAGTTTGGGTCATTAGGCCGAGGAGGATTCCTCGGATTGACTGTTGGATTTGTCTTTTTTTTTATCTCTCTATGATGAGGAAGATGACTCATACATAGGCCTAGGATAGTTCTACCTGTAGTCGTTAGGCCGAGGTGTTTCCTCAGCAAGACGTAAGGCTTGCCCTTCTTTTTCATCTCCTTATGCCGAGGAAGGTGACTCGTACATAGGTTTTAGATGGTTATTGCCTGTAGTCGTTAGGCCGAGGTGTTTCCTCTGCAAGACGTGAGGCTTGCCCTTCTTTTTCATCTCCTTATGCCGAGGAAGATGACTCGTACATAGGTTTTAGATGTCTCGCCTATCCAAGACGAGGAGGAACTCGCTCGGTCATAGGTCTTAGGTGATTTATGGTAGGATTTTGACCCTTTGAAGGCCGAGGAGGATGCTCCTCGTCTTCCAGTGTTGTCTTGGTAGTTGCCTTGCATGTTGAAGAAGTAAATTTTATAAACTGAACTGATTACATCAAACTGCAATCCTACCTTGCTAAAAAAGTAAAATACTAACAACGACTAATCTATTACTTAAATACAGACTAAAACTAATGATAGTATTTCTGTAGATTGTTAGAGTGCCACGGATGCTTGAGCTCTTTCCCTTCCTTGGTCTTTAATCTGTACGTCCCTTCTCGAATGACTTGGGTTATGATGTACGGACCTTCGCAGTTTGGGGAGAGTTTGTTTTGTTCAGCCTTTCGGCCAGTGGCTTCAATCTTTCTAAGTACCCAGTCGCCCACTTGGAATACTCGTCTATTGACCCTTTTGTCATGATATGCCTTGGTCCTTTGTTTGTAATTCACCATTCTTATCTGAGCAGCTAGTCTTTTTTCATCCATTAGGTCTAGGTCTAGGAGCCTATTGACTTTTTTGACTTGCTCATCATAGTTGGAATTTTTTATAGAAGGGATAGCCATTTCAGCCGGTGCCATAGACTCAGAACCGAAGGTTAATGCGAATGGGGTTTCCCCGGTTGGTCCCCGGATGGTTGTGAGAACAGCCCATAAGGCTAAGGGAAGTTCTTCCAACCATCTACCATCACTTCCTTCCAGGTTCTTAGTTAGGGCTGTAAGTACCAATTTGTTGGCTGCCTCCGCTTGTCCGTTACCTTGGGGTCTGCTTACAGATGATTTGATGTGACGAACTCCTACTCTGCTCAACTCAGCTGTGAATGCCATAGAGAATTGGAGACCATGATATGAAATGATGGTATGTAAGACCCCAAAGCGACACCAGATGTGGTCGTGGACGAAGTTGATTGCGTTTTCCTCAGTTATCTTGGCCAAGGCCTTCGCTTCAATCAATTTTGAGAAATAGTCGACTGCTACTATCACATATTTGCAATTACCTCGGGCGGGAGGGAAGGGTCCGATGATGTCGATTCCCCACATATCGAATGGCCACGTAGGTATTATATGAGTTTGCTCGACTTCTGGGAGCCTAGGAATGTTAGAGTATCTCTGGCACTTGTCACATTTTTTTACTTAGGCTTGCGCATCCTCCCTTAGGTTTAGCCAATAGTAATCAAGCGTGATGATTTTATCAGCTAGGGTTCTGCCCCCCGGGTGTTCGCCGCAAATGCCTTTATGGACTTCGACCAAGAGATTCTCAATTTCCTTGGGATAGACACACCTCAGCAGGGGCTTAGTGAAGGATCTTCTGTAGAGGACTCCGTTCATCACAGTGAACCTTACTGATTTTTCTTGGTAAGCTTAGCATGTGCTTCATCTTCTGGGAGTTGGCTCTTCTCGATGTAGTCCATGTAATCATCTATCCAACATCTCTCCTCTCCATCTAGGAGAATTATTTATAATCTCTCATAGGCGGGTTCTTCAGCAAAGACTACGTATGGTTTAGAGTTGGACTCGGTCACATCCATAGTTGCTAATTTAGATAGAACATCCGCAATTTGATTGTCTTCCCTGCCTATCTGACTGATTTCGAAGAATTCCAGCTTCTTTGTCATATCTAGGACCAGGTCCCTATACTTAGTAAGTATAGGATTTTGCGTGTTATACTCTCCCTTCACTTGCTTGACTACGAGCTGGGAGTCACAGAAAGCAGCAACTTTGGTTGCTCCATAAAAGGAAGCCAACTCGATGCCAAATATCAGAGCTTCGTACTCGGCCTGGTTGTTGGAGGCAGGGAACTTGAATCTGATGATGTCTTGGATGGTGTGCTCTCCCTCAGGACTTGCTAGCACAACTCCAGCTCCGCTTCTCTCCTTTGTGGCTGAGCCATCAGTGTATAAGACCCAACAGTTGGATGGGAGCTCGATGGTTGATCCTTCTTCCTCCGGCGTGTTACGCTTACGGGAGGTGGGGTCGTGTTCACCCATGAAGGCAGTTTCGACCATGAAATCAACCAGAGGCTGAGCTAGGAGAGTCTTCCTTGGTTGGTATGTAATATCAAACTCTGTAAGAGCGATAGACCAATTGAGGAGACGTCCGGAGCTATCCAACTTGTGTAAAATTTTCTTCAAGGGTTCATTTGTATACACAGTGATGGGATGTGCAGAAAAGTAGGCACGTAGCTTCCTCGATGCAATTACTAGAGCGTACGCTACCTTTTTCGCATTGAAATATCTACTCTCCACATCCGACAATGCCTTGGAGACATAGTAGACTGGTTTCTGAGTACCTTCATCATTTCGGACTAGTACCGCTGCTACTGCGTGGTCTGTGGCGGCTAGGAAGACATATAGCATCTCGCCAGTAATCGGACTGGTCAACAAAGGAGGGGATCCTAAGTACTCCTTCAACTGGCGGAATGATTCTGAACATTCAGGAGTTCAGGAGAAGCTCTTGGCCCCCTTGAAAAAAGACAACGATTTTTCAGCGGATTTAGCAATGAATCTCCGAAGTGCCGCTATTCTTCCATTCAATCTCTGAACCTCCTTGATGTTGGTAGGTTCTTTCATGTCAATCAAGGCTTTGATTTTTTCAGGGTTTACCTCGATTCCCCTCTGGGATACCATGAAGCCCAGAAATTTTTCAGCAGTCACCCCGAACATACATCATACCTTAATTAGCTCATGATGTGTCACATGTTTAAAGAGAAAAAATTAGATGTTGTTAACCAGAAATATCTTGGATACCCAAGAAAATTAGATGAGGAATTATTCTTGCAACAAAAATGAGTTCAGATATCAAACCCACACAAATCCAAATAATACTTCTTTTACACTTTTTTCCTTAAGGGAGCTCTAGTTTTTTAGGGAGAGAAATGAAGAGGGGGGGGGGGGGGGGCGAAGGGAATTTGATATCTCCCTTATTCCCTTCGCTTATGTACTAATTAGTTAGAAAGGAAAGTGAAAGGAAAAAAATAGGATTACACTTGTAACGTTAATGAAATAAAATGATAGTTTATATTTTACGGGTAAAATAGGTTTCAAAAAAATTGTTTTATAATATACTCCCTCCGTCCCAATAGTAGCTTCCCATTTTGTCATTTTGGGTGTCCCGTTAATAGCTTTCACTTTTCTTTTTTGGCAAATGAATCTTTACTATTCCCTCCACTCATTATCTCTCCTACATTATTTTAATACTCACAACACCATTATAATTTACTATTCTCTCCTCTCATTCTCTCTCCTATTTTCAAATTACACTCACAACATTTTTACTTCCCCCTCATTTTCTTAATTTGCGTGCAACCCAAAAATTGGGCAGCTACTATTGGGACGGAGGGAGTATTATTTTCTCCCAAATCCTTCCTGTTTTGGGAGAATTGTGTATGAGGGAAAATCTAAAAAAAATCCTCTAATTTTCGTCCACTTTATCCCTAAAATATTGGGAGCAACTTATATTAAAATTCTTCCCAATTTCTTTTCTTTCCTTTCCTTTTTTTTCTCTCATTTTTAAAACTCAGATGAACACCCTAAAAAGAAGTCATTCTTCCATGTGAACCGATGGGAATATACATTTTTTTTGTCTTCACTAAGAATTGGAGATCAATTTATGGATTTTAGGGGACTGACTCTTTTAATCTACGAGGCTTGTAATGTTTAGCTTTAAATTAGGTCCAAGTGATATTAAATTTGGGCTATTATAAATGATAACCTAATGCTTCAATAATGGCCAAGACCTTGTTTGTATAATTAGTGCCTAGCTAATCAAAGTCGGGTATTGTCTCAAGACCCAAATTTACGACCCATATCAAATTCGTCCTTTGATTTTCCAGTTGTACAATCTAAAACGTGATTTCAATCAACTTTGGGCTTAGCCTTTTGGGCTTGGAATATAAATGGGTACTACAATCTCTATTGCTTAGAACGGGACTGAGACGGTTTTGACATTTCCTAAATTTGCTCCTATTCAAAATCCATGATCCTAACATTTACACCCGACCCGTTTACTCTAAAATTACGAAATACTTTCAACATCTCTCTCAAGATGTCAAAATCTTACAAAAAAAAAAAACTGTTTTTTCTTAAGCTTAGAAAAAACGTGTTTTGTTTTTCCCGTTAGTGTCAGTGTTAGTGTAACAAAGTGTCAGTGTTAGTGTAACAAAGTGCCAGTGTAAAAAAGTCTGAGTATTAATGTAACAAAGTGAAAGTGTAAAGAGTGTCAGTACATGTATATTAAGTGCCAGTATAAAAAAGTGTCAGTGCTAGTGTAACAAAGTGTCAGTGTTAGTGTAACAAAATACCAATGTAAAAAGTGTCAGTGCATGTATATTAAGTGCAGTAGGGTAAAAAAGTGTCAGTATTAGTATACAAAAATGCCAGTATTAAGAGTGTCAGTGCATGTATTATTAAGTGCCTATGTAAAAATGGTTTTTCTTTTAACTTAAAAAAAAAAAAACGCAATTTTTAAAAGACTAATTATCTCAAGATAAATGTTCATTTTTTTTTCTTGAATTTGCACTTAATGTGCATTGTCAATTTGTCCAAGAAATATATGATAGGTTTAGTTTTAAGGAAACTAGATTTTTTAAATCACTTTTGTGTAACATATTGTGTATTAGTATGTCCCAAAATAATTTTTTATTTTTTATTCATTTCAAAATAAATGTTTCATTTCTAAATAAATAAATAATGTTAGTAAACTTTAGCATTATACAAATAATGCACAATCCTTCAAAAAAGAAAACAATGAACAAACAAGTAAAACGTATTACATAAAAACATTAACAAAAACATTAACAAGTTAAATGTGATACTCTATCAAGCCTAAAATATGAGCAATAAAAAGACTTTTGACCTTAGTTTTTAAGCAAATACCATCAATTTCAATGCAAAACTTATTAAATAAAATACAACTGTTTTTTAATTTTATTTTACCAAAAATACTCTTAAATAATTATTCATTTTCAAAGACAACTTACACATTTATTACACGTTTAATATGAGAATATGTTAGTATTTGATCATATTTTTTGTTATAAAATCATGACAATTATATAAACTACTTTAACTATTTTTTTAATACGTGTAAAATATGTATTTTTGCTTATAATACAGATCGGAGGGTGTATTTAATATTGGAGGGAAATAATTTTATTCATGACAATATCAGCGTTAATAATTTATAGTCATTGAATTATTTGTACTACACGTTGTAATATACTTCATCCGCCCCATGATAATCTGTAAAAAGATCCCTTTTAAACGTTTCACAATAATCTGCACTTTTCCAAAATGTAAATGAGACTCACTTCTCTCTACTCACAACCATTACCCACTTACTCCACTTTCTCTCTCCTACCCAATCATCTACACTCACAACACATCACCTTATTCACCTTTTAGCTTAATTCCCGCACCAAGCCAAAAAATGAATAATTTTGTGGGACGGAGGGAGTATGATATAAAAAATTGTAGAGAAAATGTGGTTCGCAAGTTAAGCACTAACCAGTGATATGACACATGTCCAGAAATGACAATTGCCGCTACCAATTATTCAAAAAAAAAATTGATTCTTTGCCATCAAATAGATTGATAGTTAGATAATGACCTCTCCAAAGTTACCATAAAATCAAAGCATATTTAAGCTTTCTAATAACTAATGATTAAGCTTTTTAAGTCGACAACTCATTACACTTGTATAAAGATAACACAACTTTTAATTACAATCAACAATAATTAAAGCAAACTTAAAGGATGCTTTGCTTTGCAATGGCTGGCACCCTCTTCCTATATTATTTCATTATAAAGGGGAACATAAAAATTACGCCCTCCGTTACAAAATAATTGTTACTTTTGGACAAAATGTTTTACGAAGTAATGAAATAGGGAAAAACAATAAATAAAGGCAATATTCAATTTCTTGTCTTGCACAACCTATTTTCATTTTAAACAAGCCCTTCTTCCGGCTGTGGCAAGAGTCGAAACAAAGAAAGGTAAGAACGAGAGTTGTGTAATAATTATCTTTTTTTAATTTGTGAAAAATTCAAATACGAAAGTTATTTTGGAACAAAGCGTTTTATAAGCTTCGACGACTGATATTTCTTTTGCTTTTGACTTTTCATCTTTCGTTTGAAAAATATTGATAGATTTCGATATCGAATCTTAACAACAACAACAACAACAATAATAATGATTTGATTATCGAATCGTTATTTTTGCTAAGTTAATGTGTTAGGAAAAATTTATCATATAACAATTAATGATGACTTTCTTGAATTTAACGGAATGACAAATATCATAATTAACCAAAACATATAATTAATACAATTAATGGGGTAGGAAAGTAGTATAAAGGGTAAATAGCATTTTACTGCCACCAAGTTTACATGAAGTTGCAATTTAGGATCTAATGTTATAGTTTTGACAATTTAATACACTATTTTCACACTTTGTTGCAATTCAAAGCAATTTTGGATGTCTGTTAAATATAGTTGACGGAATTCATTGCACTTGCAACTCACAGAGATTTTTGGAGGACAAAAATGTCTTTTCAACTTACAATTGTCTGTTCTGTTAGATTATGTGGAATGATGATTAAAATGTTAAAAGTTGCATCACTAACCAGAGAGATTATATTTTATAAATTTAAAGGGGCTAAATTGAAAATAGAAATCTTAATTAAAAACCCAAAACCCAACTTTCCACATCCGCCGTCCCACCCTTCCCATTCCTTCGACCACTTTCATGCCATCTCCGACAAACCATCTTTCCCTACGATTTCCTTTTTCGGCAAATAGCCTAAGGCCAGGGTCTTCTTCTCCACTCGCCAGTGCAACAGCAAGCTGCAGCCCCATTTGCCATCTCGCCCTTCAAATCCAGCTTCTTCTGCAAACAACGGCTGCAAATGAAGTTCTTGATAACAACAATGGTGCAAATGAAGCTTCATTGTGGACATATTTCATAAAATTAGAACATATGACTTACATTAATTTTTTTTACAGAAAACATATACAATTGAGGCTAAATAACATTTTGAAAGTAATGGGTTTTATCGGTGGTGTGTGGGGTGGGGCTTGGGACAGTAATGGGGGGTTGTGAAAGTAATAGGGTTTAGTCTTTCATTTTCTCAGTTGGGTTTCTTTAATTTTGATCATTGATTTCTTTTGAGTTTAGGGTTTGGGTAAGTGGAGGAGGGGTGGCCATGAACGGGAAAGAAGATGAAGGTAAGAAGAAGAGAGAGAGGAGTGGGTTAGTTTTGACTCCATACTTCTATAGTCCTAAGTTTCTATTTTCCCCCATATTGACATAGGGAGTTTAAATTAGGTTGATTATAAGAATTGGGGGGGGGGGGCAGGCGTGGGTGGAAATGTCCATTTCGCCCTCTTAAAATCATGTGAGATGCATGTGTTTACGCTTTCATCCACTATATTTAACCGACATCCGAAATTGCTTTGAATTTTAACAAAGTGTGAACATAGTGTATTAAATTGCAAAAATTGTAACATTAGGTCCTAAATTGCAACTTCATGTAAACTTGGTGGCAATTAAGTGCTATTTGCCCTAGTATAAATCGAAAATGCGGAAATAAATCAAATCGGACAAATAAATGAAGTCGAGTCTTATGTTAAACACAATTTCCGCAATAAATAATGCACATAATTTCACTGAATTATGTTTCTAAATTGTGAATGAATTTGAATGGATAAATGATAAATGACAAACAAGTAGGGTCATTTATATTAACTGAAAAGTTATGGTGTCTTTTATAACAAAATAAATAAGTATAGATACATTGAATATATTCCATCCAAGCAAACGACACATCTGTTAGCCTTTAAACTGAAAATAGTCCAAAACAGCCTAATTCGTTAAATGTTTAACTGAAACAAGCAAATCCCGTTAAGTTTCTGACAGTTTTGTTATGTTTCTGACAGAAAGTGGCATTTCTGCAAATTTTCTGATGGAAACAGGCGGTTACTGTTAAATTTCTAACAGATTCTAGTAGTTACAGTTAAATTTCTAACATAAAGTCATGTCTTTTCGTTAAATCTAACATATAGACATGTCTTTTCGCTATTTTACTAACGAAATACTAACAAAGTTAGGTTTTAGAACTCAAAAGTGATAATATGTTAACCAAACATATTAATCTCTTAATCCAACACATATTTCACATATTTGGTGTCTCTTAAAACCAAAAATGTCATTTCTATATCACTTTTACTTTTCAAATTACAATATCAAGTTGCTTATTTTCAATATTAATTTCTCATTCACCCCAATTTGATTTTGAGAAACTAAATATAGAATCTAATATACTAAAAATGTAGATCACAATTATGCAACTTAAATTTATTTATGTAAAATGAAATCACATGAAATTATTGGTCAAAATTATTGGAAAAATGTGTTGTGTTTGAAGAAAATTGTGTATTTTTCTTACATGAATCGTTGTCGTTTGACAAAGATTATTGTTGGTTCATATTCTACTCCATGTAAACATTGAAATGTTATATCAAGATGTCCAATTTGAGATTGAATGAGAAAGATATGATATCTCAAAGTTGGTGGTTTGAAAGTGTAAATTTTAGAATTTAACCCAACTATTGATGTCCCATGATTCCTAGATTAATGAGGGATTAATAAGGATCATTACCTTGAGATTAGGGGGTTACAAAGTGTGTAATTAAACCACATGAATACAAGGTAATGACTCCCATATTAACAAAATGATTAATTGGAAATTTATCACATGATTGTTGAAGGTATAACTAGAGAAACCCACAACAAATTGAAAACAAGTTTTTCCATCAATTTTCCTCCTCCCCTTTTCAATTTGTTCATATTCTTTCTTTGGCCTTTTAGAAATTTATCCATGGTGATTTTGTCCAAGCATAGTGAGATTCACCGGAGATTCAAGTGTGAAAGAATAGTCAGGTCCGTCCATTTATCCTGTGAGGCGAACGTCCAAAACAACCTCAAGCACAACTCGGTGAGATAGTGAATTTGTATTAATGAGAGTGTGTTACACACGACTCGGGCAACATCAAAACGATCAACCTACGATTATTTCTGTTGGACAAAATCTTAAATAATGAGCAAAATATGAAGGATTACAAATTGGAATACAAATTACAATACGAAATAGAAAATGAAAAGAGAAAGCCGTATGAAAGTTATCTTGATTCACTTGTGTCCGAGCCGTGTTATAAACTTTCCTTAACACTAATTTGTCCCCATGTGTAAGAGTGCTCGAGTCTTACACGGGCGTTAGTCTCACATGATAGAACGGACAAAACGGGTGCAACTTTTCACTTGAGCCTCCCGGTGAATTGAACGTATGATTGAACAATATCACTAACTAGAATTTCAAAGAAGGAGATCAAAAGAAAAATTCATAGGATATAGATTTTTTTTAAGAATAAAAACAAAAGAAATTTATCTCTATATATAATACAACATGAGAATCTGCTATTCACTTCTTATATCTATTCTTCTCTTTCTTCTAACTTCTTCTTACTAGACAAGAAAAAGATACAACAACAAATATATGAAGAATATGTAGGAAACTTAGAATTAATTGTCATTAACCATGTATAATTAACCTCAATATTAAGATTTGTGTTGTTATATATTCTCTAAATTAATTAGAGAAATGAATATATAAATAAAAGAGCAATATGAGAATTAACTCATATTTGTTCTTTTAACAGCCCAAACATAAAAGCTCCATAACTTCTTAAAAAGAAATTCAATTTTGGGTTAATTATCAACAAATCCAAAGGTCACACCTTAGATTCCACTTTAACTAGAGGAAATCAATTTCTCAATCACATTAATGCACAATTTTTTCAACAATCCCCCAAATGAATATAAATTAACTCGAAAAAAGTTGGTGATAAAGTCCGGCAGACTAAAACATGCATACGATAGGTAGGGTTTGCCCTTTGAACCTTCACTCGTACAAGCATATTTACTCTACTCGCAAGTCGGTAGACGAGATGTCCTTGAACCGTTATGCTTTTTGTGTAGCTAATCATATACTTGACACAAGTATCGTTCTAACATAGTTCAATTCTCATAGCTATGCTCATTCATGACCCTGAACATAATGCGTGGTTCTGTGAGAGAGTCCGAGAATTGAGCCTCACACAATTCTCCTCGAAGCAGCCCCTACTTCTCTCTCACATAGGTGATTTTTAAAAGTAACCCATATTACCTCGCTCGGTAATTTTGAAACGCAAGAATCATTAAAAGCTATAAGCTTAACCTTTCCTTTCGGGATGTCACTTTAGGAATGGACTTGGGGTTGTCTCCCACAGTGACACTACAAGTCTTTTAACAGTTAGGTTGTCCATTTGAAAACCTAAATCTTGGGATCTCCGGTCAACTAGGTTGGGTTTTCCGCTGTGTTTAACTTCTAAGATTCTAATGTCACATATTCCTTTCAAAATTTACAACTAACTTTCGGTCTAACCATTTGGTTAACAGATTCTTTTATTATTTGACTTCACATAGTCAATTCAGTTGAGAGTAGTTGTTTAATGGTATTATGTTTTAGACATAAATGTCTAGACTACCATTACACACATCGTTATATGTCTTTTTAATCATAAATTGACTTTATCAATATACCATCTCGTTAACACAAGCTTTATCCATTTGATAAGTGTTACTTCAAATTCATTGTAATTCTAGTTATTCCATATTGATCATTTCAATATTTATCAAGAATATCCACCTAATAACTTATTTAACAACGAGTCCATTCGTTTTCCTTGAAATTGAATCAACGAATCAAATTTACTAGAATTTTTCTTATCTTAACATATCATTTTTGTATTTAATTAACGTAGTTACTCTTTTTTAAATCCACACAATCAAACTTTTGATGTCCTTATATTTGTACTTGTCTCAAGTCATACAATGACTTTACAAACTAGCACACCTTCTTCTAGGTTCCATTTCTTGAACCGTTTCAACACTTTGATCTACTTCATCCAAAGTATTATTTCTTCATTTCCATGAATTTGACATCAATATTTGATTTCCATTGACTTTATTTTCATTTGATTTTTATATATATTCAAACTCATTTAACATACATAACAAACAAATATACACACTTGTTATAACATATACTCCCTCCGTCCCATTAGTAATGGAAAATTTACTGTAGACACGGGAATTAAGGAAAAGTGAATTATAGTGGAGGGAATAGTGAATTATAATGGTGTTGTGAGTATTAAAATAATGTAGGAGAGAGAATGAGTGGAGGGAATAGTAAAGATTCCTTTCCATTTTAGAAAGTTTGTGATTTGTAATGGGACGACCAAAAAGGAAAGTTTGTGGTTTGTAATGGGACGGAGGGAGTATAACTTTTGAAACATAATCCACAATTTAGTAACCAAGTTTAATTTCTTTGATAATTGGACTTGCTACTTTGTGAAACACCCCCACATTTACAAATGTACGTAAGCCTACGTTTCCATACTTCATATGGAGATTTCAGTGTTTTCTTGGGATAACCTTTACAAAGGTAATTATTTTTTCAAAGTAGACTCACCCCCACATTTCCGTTTCATTCATTCAAACATCATGAATATCATTATTGATGAAATCACCATTGTCTCTCAAGACACAATTTATATGCTTGACTTTTCAAACAATATTTACTAACTTTGTATTTTCCTTAAGCATGTCGGTATGCTCTACCGCATTTGCTTTTGCCACAAGAAGTGGTAGACAACTTCTTCTCTAAAGTTTTATTCTATTTTCCAACACAAAAACAAATATCACACACCTCAACATTCATTTATATTTGAGGTGATTCTTGAAATACTTTCAAGTGTGAAGCAATTTTTCAATTATTGTCGTCACTTGAGAATTTCACTCAACACCATCTACTCGACATGTTTTTCATGAAATACTATTTTCAATTATTTTATTTTACTTTTTACGGTTTATGGAGTACACTATTTTAAAATCAAGAAAGCCCCCTACGATGAATTTCATTGCATCCGTATTTTCAATTTTACATTTATAGTACAACGACTCACACAATTCTTTTGCCGTTTTCTTGGTACTATATATTTTATATAACGAATCCGACAATTTATTAAATATATAGTTCCGACAAATAAAATTCACATGCTTCAACATCACTCACGAATTGAACATTCTTCTTATTTTCACCAAACTTTGTAGAATATTTCTTAAGAAATCTCACTAACTTTAAGCTGGTCAAGTCGAACATCTTTTTTTGCCATCACTTAAGGTCGACGCCAATAAAATTTTCTAATTTTTATTAGAGTGATCCGGAATAATTGAAACAACCACCTTCCATTAAAGATTTGTCTCCACACAAAGAACATTTACCAAACATTGGCTTTATTTTTTCAACAATTATAACTTTGTTGTTAAAAATATAACTCTCTAACTTAATTAGAGAATTCACCAAGAATAAATTGTTAATTCAATAGAAAAATTAACACAATTTATTTCTCATAACCATCTATATTTATAAACCTCTAAATTTTTTAATGGAATTATAATTGAAGGTTAATTATTCCAAAAATTTAAAGGTCTCATCTTGTAGTACCACTCAATTAGAGAAATTCACATTTTCATTTACATAATACACAATTTCATTTTTATGACTTTTGTCACTATTGATAATAATATGATTTAACAACTTGTTTTAATAAGCCCTATTATATTTGTTAATACATCCTTTATAAAATGTAACGTTAAATAGTACATCTTTCAACGTTAATCTTATCAACTTAGTTCCAACGAACTTTTCAATATTTCTCACCATGATTCTCAAGAATCATAAGAAACATATCATCCATTGTATAAACACTAGAAGTGGCGTATCCACAACTAGTTTATACAATCGTTACAACATCTTTGATGTCACGGGTCAATCAACTATATAACATTGGTTGATCTCGTTAAACAAGATAACTTATTATTAGTGTTTTAATTCACATAAACTGTTTTTCTGCGAATTTTATATATTTATCTACGGATATTAGATTCGATCTCCGCTGTCTAGAATGTTTTCCTATGAGTCTCAAACCTGATCACCAAAATTGGAGCTTGATCCAACGGTTAACGAAGTGGGAAATGAAATTTTTCCACAGTTGGTCATTGAAAAACTTAGTTGGAAAATTCCTTATTTTCATATGTTTCCCATCTCTTTTTATCCCTCTGTCGTATCAAGCACGCCACGAGCTTTCCTCAATCTACAATCCTTTCTCAATAGTAGGATTTAGTTTTAATATTTTTGGACAAAATCTTAAATAATGAGCATAATGTGAAGGATTACAATAATATTGGAATACAAATTACAATACAAAATAGAAAATGAAAAAAGAAAATCGTATGTAAGTCATCTTGATTCACTTGTGTCCGATTATACATTTTCCTTAAAACTAATTCGTCCCCCTCTATAAGAGTGCTCGAGGATTCCACGGGCGTTAGTCTCCCAGTATAGAACAGACAAACCTGGTGCAACTTCGCACTTGAGCCTACCGTCGAATTGAACGTATAATTGAACAATATCAGCAACTAGAATTTCAAAGAAGGAGATAAAAAGAAAAATTCCTAGGCTCTAGAAATTTTTTAAAATACAAACAAAAGAAATTATATCTCTATATAAAATACAACTTGAGAATCTTCTATTCACTTCTTCTATCTATTTTTCTCTTTCTTCTAACTTCTTTTTACTAGAAAAGAAAAAGAGACAACAGCAAATATATTAAGAATATGTAGGAAACTTAGAATTAATTGGCATCATGTATAATTAACCTCAACATTAAGATTTGTGTTGTTACATATTCTCTAACATAATTAGAGAAATCAATACATGAATAAAATAGCAACATGAGAATTAACTCATATTTGTTCTTATAACAACCAAAACATAAAAGCCGCATAATTCGTTAAAAAGTAATTCAATTTGGGTTAATTATCAACAAACCCAAAGCTCACACCTTGTATTCCACTTTAACTAAGAAAATCAATTTCTCATTCACATTAATGCACATTTTTCCAACAATTTCTTCTTGTTTAATTTTATATTGTACATTGTATCAATAAATATATTGTAATTCTATTTTGTGCTTATTATAAGATTTTGACTAACAAACTTAAGACAAATTCCCTATTTGAGAAAGGATTACAGATTGAGAAATCTGGTGGAGCGGCGGCCACGGGAGAAAAGATAGAAAACGATGGAAAAGACGGATAGAAGAAAATTACAGCAAGTTTTTGCAAAAACCATCTGTGTTAAAATTTCAATTCTCGATTTGTTAACCGTCGGATCGAGCTCAAATTTGGTGAGAAAGTTTTAAACTCATAAAAGAACAATCTGGACGGTGAAGATCGAAATACTTTATATGGAGATGAAGATAAAATTTACGAAACAGAACAGTTTATAAAAGAAAACAAAAATTGAATATATAATGCACTAAAGGAAGAACATCAAGGATGGTGCGACGATAATAGTTGTGATGATACCACTTCTAGTTTTTATACAATGGATGATATATCTCTTATGGTTCATGTGAATTATAGTGAGAAAAATTTAATAGTTCGTTGGAACTAAGTTGAGAAAATGATCGTTAAAGATGTAGTATTTAACGTTGCATTTTATCAATGATATATTGACAAATATGATAGGGCTTCTTGAAATTAGTTGTTAAATCCTATTATTGTCAATAGCGACAAAAGACACAAAGATAAAATCAATGGATCTTTTTGAAAGAAATTGTTAAATTCTATTGTTGTAAACATTGATAAATATCACAAGAACTAACTCTATATGTGACTAATGTCATAAAGATAAAAACAATATGACTTCTTGAAGTAAGTTGTTAAATCTTATTAATGGAATATCGTCCTCCCTTTGTATTCACAATCTCGGTCAATATATACAAAACTAAGTCCTATTAATTAGGATCTGATGTAATCTCCTTAATGGTTTAGGAGAGATTTCCTACCTAACATAATGATATACACATATATACATATCTAACATAATGATATACATATATATACATATATATACTAATTTACGTGAGATACTAGGAATCACTAATAATATTCTATCAGACCCCCGCAGTCGAAGCGGGAGGAGGACGGATGCTGAGACTGTCCCGAAAATCATTAAAGAGAACGCGCGAAAGCCCTTTCGTGAAAATGTCAGCAAGTTGATAACGAGAAGGAACATGAAGAACACGAACCTCGCCTTTCTCCACTTTCTCTCGAACAAACAGAATATCAAGTTCAATATGCTTAGTACGTTGGTGTTGAACCGGATTTCCTGATAAATAAATTGCACTGATATTGTCACAGTAAACCAATGTAGCTTTCGAGAGAGGAAGACGAAGTTCAAGTAGTAAATTGCGTAGCCAACAAGATTCAGCCACAGCATTAGCCACTCCCCTATATTCGGCCTCGGCACTGGAACGAGAGAGTGTTGGTTGTCATTTGGACGACCATGAGATTAAATTATCCCCAAGAAAAATGCAATACCCCGAAGTAGACCGACGGGTATCGAGACAGCCGCCCTAGTCTGCATCAGTGTAGGCAGTTAAAGATGTGCAAGATGACTTCGAGAGATGTAACCCAAGCTCGATAGTCCCTCGGATGTAACGTAGAATACGTTTGAGGGCAGCCATATGCTCTTGCCGAGGATCATGCATATGCAAACAAATTTGCTGAACCGCATAACTAATGTCGGGCCGAGTAAACGTTAGATATTGCAAAGCCCTGGCTAAACTACGAAAATGAGTGGGATCGTCATAAGGAGTCCCAGCAGAGGCACTGAGTTTGGCATTAGTGTCTACTGGAGTCAAGGAGGGCTTGCAAGAGAGCATGCCGGCTCTATTTAAAATATCCTCAGCATATTTCCGTTGACACAAAAACAATCCCCCATCAATGTGTGTAACAGCAATACCCAAGAAATAGTTCAACGGCCCAAGATCCTTCATAGCAAATTCAGAAGCAAGAGTAGTCATGATAGAGTCCCGAAGTGCAGCAGAGGATGTAGTAAGAATTATATCATCGACATATAATAACAGGTAGGCTGTATCATGCCCACGAGAATAGATAAACATGGAGTGATCTGATCTGCTATGACAGAAGCCCATGGTAAACACAAAATCAGCAAATCTCTTATACCAAGCCCGAGGCGCTTGTTTAAGGCCATATAGAGATTTCTTCAGTAAACAGACATAGTCCGGATAAGAGGAATCACGGAAACCCATAGGTTGATGCATATAGACAGTCTCTTGTAAAGCACCATGCAGGAAAGCATTCTTGACATCCAACTGATGGATAGTCCAAGAATTAGCAAGTGCCAAACTGAGAACAGTACGGATCGTAGCGGGTTTAACGACCGGACTAAATGTTTCTGCACAATCAACCCCAACCTGTTGAGACCTGCCATCACCTACAAGACGGGCCTTATGCCTCTCAAAAGAACCGTCAGCTTTCTTTTTATGAGAAAAAATCCACATACTACGAATAACATTCACATTAGATGGACGGGGTACTAGTTCCCACGTCTTATTTTTAATTAGAGCATCAAATTCATCAACCATAGCTGCTTTCCAATTAGGGTCGGACAATGCAAACTTTGGGTTTGTCGAAATAGGGGAAGGAGAGAGAGAGGAAAAAAAGGTTGAACTGATGCTTGGGTTTAACAATCCCACTCATACTGCGGGTGGTCATTGACCGGGACTGAGAGAACGGAGCGGAAGTGGGAACTGACTCAAAAGAGGAAGGAGCAGCCGTGGACTGATCTGCTCGGGTACTGGGCTGGTCCAAAAGGGTGGAACCAGGGGGACTAGGCCTAGATAGGAACGGGCCAGCAGGGGTGGGGGGCCAGTAGAGCGGGCTGGTGATGATTGGGCCAGGGGTTGTGGTATCTGGGCCTCAGTGGGACTTGGAGGAGTAGTGGGCTGATCTGTAGAAGTAGTTGGTTGGGCCGAAGGGGAAAAGAGACCATGGAACAGGGGATTGAGAGGAGGATCCAGGAAGGAGTAATCCCTATTCTCAGTTGGTAAATTCTTGTGGTGAGCAAATGGAAATTGTTTTTCATCAAACACAACATGACGAGAAATGAGAATTTTGTGTGTTGTAAGATCATAACACTTGAACCCCCGATGATTTGGTGGATATCCCAAAAAAAACACATGGATTTGATCGATTCTGAAGTTTATGTATAGTGGTAGAGGGAATAAGAGGAAAGCATAGACACCCAAATACTCGTAGATGAGAGTAGGAAGGGTCACGATGATAAAGAATTTGAGTAGGAGATTGATCGACAAGACCTTTGTTTGGGATAATATTGAGGAGGTACGTAGCCATTGCTAACGCATGATGCCAAAAAGATGAGGGCATGGATGAATGAGAGAGAAGGGTACGAACAAGATTATTAATAGTCCGTATTTTTCTTTCGGCTTTACCATTTTGGGAGGAAGTGTGAAGGATATTCGAACGGGGGTCCAGTTAATGAGATGTAATAGCTCTGGCGATCTCTATCCCATCACCAACAATTCCAGTCACTCCCAAATTTCTCCATCAACTTTTTCTGCTTTTTGTCCTCGTTTATGGCATAATAGATTAGGTCATCCAGGAGCACCTGTTTTTCGCTCTCTTTGCAACAATAAATTTATTCCTTGTACGAATGCTAAACTAGATGGTATTTGTGACTCTTGTGTTTTTGGTAAACATGTTAAGTTGCCTTTCTTTCCGTCTCAGTCGATTACTCTTTTACCTTTTGATATTATCCATAGTGATTTGTGGACTTCTCCCGTTTTGAGCTCCTCGGGACATAAATATTATTTGTTATTTCTTGATGACTTTACAAATTTTCTCTGGACTTTTCCGATTGTATTTAATGTGACAAATGACACAAAATATTTGGAAGAAGAACTTTTAAAAGAAATTGTGTACTATTTAAATGAGAATGTGACTTTCTCTAATTTAGAGTTACTCCAATACGAGACATTTAAAGTTTTGAAATAATTAACCTACAACTATAATTCCATTAAGGAATTTAGAGATTTATAAATATGACTGGTTATAATAAATAAATTGTGTTAATTATTTTATTGAATTAACAATTTATTCTTGGAGTAATTCTCTAATTAAGTTGGAGAGTTATATTTGTAATAACAAAATTATAATTGTTGAAAATTAATGCCAATGTTTGGTTTGTTTGGAGACAAATTTCTAATGAAATATGGTTGTTCCAAGTATTTCGGATCACTATAGTGAGAAGTTAGAAAATTTTGTTACCCTCGACTTTAAGTGATGGCAACAAAAGATGTTCTACTTGACCACCTTGAACTTAGAGAGGTTTTTTATGGAAAATTCTACAAAGTTGGGTGAAAATATAATGGATGTTCAAGTCGTGAGTGCGGTTGAAGCATGTGAATTTTCTTTATCGGAACTATATACTTAATGAATTGTCTGATTCATTATAAAACGTGTATAGTACCAAGAAAATGGCAAAAGATTTATGGGAGTCATTGGACTATAAATATAAAATCGAGAATGCAGGTGAAATGAAAATAATCGTAAGTCGCTTACTTGATTTTAAAATAGTGGACTCCATAAATCGAAAAAAAAATCATATGGAAGAAATAGAAATAGTCTTATATGAAAATCATGTCGAATGGATAGTGTTGAGTGAAATTCTCAAGTGATGACAATAATTGAGAAATTGCTTACCACTTGAAGATATTTTAAAATCACCTCAAACATAAATGAATAGAAATGAATGTTGAGTTGTGTGCTATTCGTCTTTGTGTTAAAAAAGAGAATATAACTTTTGTAGAAAATGTTGTCTAACATTTCTTGTACCGAAAGCAAATGTGATGAATCATGCCGAAATGCTTAATACAAAGACAAAGTTGTCAAACTTGTTTGAAATGTCAAATTTGTGTGAAAAGTCAAAATTGTATGAAAAGTCAATCTTATTTAAAAAGCTAAACTTGTTTGAAAAAGTTGAACATATACCTTGTGTCTTGAGAGACAACTGTGATGTCATCAAGAAAGTTATTCATGATGTTTGAATAAATTAAACGGAAGGGTGTTCAATTGATCAATATGAGATTGAGTCTCGTTATATGGTCAAAATAGATACAAAACAAGACTTATCAAACATGTGCTTGAAGTTATAATCAAGTTATATTGATACTTGAGATGTGAATATTATTCACATAAATGATGGTAAAATGTAAGTTTTTAACTTTAACGTTACTTGATTAAAAAAAATGTTGAATCTTATATATTTAAAGGAAAAGTTGGAAATCAACTTAATAAAGAGGTAGTGATAAAACACAACTAAGTTTAGTTTGTGTAAAATATTATTGATTGCATATGTGTTGGGTATGGTTACAATAGGTATGATTATAGAATTCTTGTTTATAAATCCAATATTCAATGTACATATAAGAATACTATAATGTAATCATAAATTGCTTTTTTCTTTAAAAATATGTTTCCGTATAAACTAAGAGATGAGGCAAACTCATTTAAACGGATTCATGATTCAATAGAAGAAGAAGAAACTTATCATGAGCAAATGATGAAAAAGAGGCATGACCTCGACATAGCAAATGAGGTAGGATAAAGAAATTTTATGGCCCAGATTTTCTAACCTAAATGCTAGAAGGTGAATCAAAAAGTTATAAAGACATTGAGATATTTGTGAAGAGGCCATTAAAAGTGAGATTGATTCCATCTTGGAAAATAATACTTGGAAACTAGTGGATTTAGCTCCGAGTAGTAAATCGCTAGCATATAAGTGAATTTTCAAAAAAAAAAGAAATGAATACCGATGGAACAATCAATGAGTACAAGGCTATTCTTTTAATTGAGTATTACAAGAAAAATGAAGGCCTTGATTAATTTTAGATTTATTCTCTTATCACGAGAATAAAATTTTGTATTTGCAATTGCTGAATAACAAAATTTGAAATAAATCAAATGGATGTAAATAACATTTCTAAACGTCGATTTAGAAAAGAAAATTTACATAGAACAAACCGAGAGATTTATTTAACATGAGCAATGAAACAAAGTATCCACAATTGACACCATGATCAAATGGTGTTAATAATGAAAATTGGCATTATTGCTAATTTTAGAACTACCCCGAAAATGTGGGGGTGAGTATAATTTGGAAAATAATTGCCTTTTGAAAAGGTTTCCAAAAGAAAACAACGAAATGTCCATATGAAGTATGGAAACGTTGGCCTATGTACACTTGTAAATGTAGGGGTGCTGCAAAGTAGAAAGTTCAATTATCAAAGAAATTGAAATTGGTTAATAAATGGTGGATTATGTTTCAAAAGTTATGTTTATAACAATTGTGCATATTGGTTTGTTATATATGATTCAATAAGTTTGAATATATATAAAAATCAAAAGAAAATAAAATCAATGAAAATCAAGTATTGAAGTCAAATTCATGAAAGTGAATAAATGATACTTTGAATGAAATAGATCAAATTGTTGAAACGGTTCAAGAAATGGAACCTAGAAGAAAATGTGATAGTTTGTAAAGTCATTATACGACGTGAGACAAGTACAAAGATAACGACATCAAAGGTTTGATTGTGTGGATTCAAGCAAGAGTAACTACGTCACTTTGTTAATTAAATCTGAAAATGATATGTTAAGTAAGGAAAATTCTAATCAATTTGATATGTTGATTCAAATTCAAAGAAAACTAATGGACTCGTTGTTAAACAAGTTATTAGGTGGATATTCTTGAAATTTTTGAAAGGATCAATATGGAATAAATGGGATTTAAATGAATTTGATTTAACAATAATCAAATGTAAAAAGCTTGTGTTAGCAAGATGGTATATTGTTAAAATCAATTTATGATTGAAAAGACATATAGCAATGTGTGTGATGGTAGTTTAGACTTATATGTAAGGTCAAATGCTAAACGAAATCGTTAACCAAAAGGTTAAATCGATAGTTAGGGGAATGGGACTTAAGCCTTTTAAAAGTTAAAAACAGCGGAAAACCTAATCTAGCTGAATGGAGATCCCAAGAACTAGATTAAATGGGACCACCTAACTACTAAATGGCTTGTAGCGTAACTGTGGGGGGGATTAACCCCAAGTCCATTTCTATTAGTGACATCCCGAAAGGACAAGGATAAGCATATGGCTTTTTAATGATTTTTATGTGTCAAAAATTCGAGCGGGATAATACGGGTTACCTTTAAAAAATCACCTATGTGAGAGAGAAGTGGGGCCATTTTGAGGAGAATTGTGTGAGGCTCAATTCTTAGAGCCTCTCACAGAACCAAGAAAATTGTTCAGGGCCGTAAATGAACATAGCTATGAGAATTGAACTATATTAGGACGATACTTGTGTCAATCCTATGATTGGCTAAAAAAAAAGCATAACGATTCAAGTATATCGCGTCTATCGACTTACGATTAGAGTAAATATGCTTGAATGAGTGAAGGTTCAATGGACATTCCCACACCTATCGTATGTAAGTTTTCATCTACCGGACTCTATCACCAATCTCGTCCTCAATTTCCTTCATGTGCAGGATTGTTGGAAAAATGCGTTGTGTGTGAAGGAAATTGTGTATTTTCCTTACATAAATCGTTTGTCATTTGACAAAGATTATTGTGGGTTCATGTTCTACTCCGTGTGAACATTGAAATGGTATATCTAGATGTCCAATTTGAGATTGGATGAGAAAGATATGATAGCTCAAAGCTGGTGGGTTGAAAATGTAAATTTTAGAATTTAACCCCACTATTGATGTCCCATGATTCCTAGATTAATGAGTGATTAATAAGTATCATTACCTTAGGATTAGGGGCAGGCCCGTCTCAATACTTATTGAGGCCCTGTGCTAAATGTGAATATTGGGGCCTTAATATTAAAAAAAAAAAACAATTGAATGAATGCAATAATGTTTAAGTAACGATTGCAAATAATTTTTTAAAATATATATAAAAAAATATCAAACATTCTACTTAAGGTTGATAAATAGAATGAAATTAAGGTTGAAAAATAAAATGAAAGCTCAAACTAAGAAAATAAAGAGAGGGAATGGGGGAAGCCCAAAATGATAAGAAAGGTTAAATGAAGAAAAAACAAACAGTAATGTCAGTTCTAGGATTCGAACTTGGGCCAATAAGCATAGTAATGTCAGTTCTAGGATTCGAACTTGGGCCATTAAGCTTTTAAGAGACTTAACATAAGTTGTTCATCCACCGGAGCACTTTCTTCTTTCCGTAATTATTTTGGGTTTAATACTTTATACAAATAAACTAAAAATTTTGGGGCCCCTAAAAATTTTGGGCCCTGTGCTATTGGGCTGGATGCACATGCCCAAAATCGGGCCTGATTAGGGGTTACAAAGTTTGAAATTAAACCTTATGAATACAAGGTGATTACTCCCATACTAATACAAGGATTAATTGGGAATTTATCTCATAGTTGTTGAAAGTATAACTAGAGAAATTCACAACAAAACGAAAACAACTTTTTTTCATCAATCTTCCTCCTCACTTTTGCAAATTGTTCATCTTTTTTCTTTGGCCTCCTATAAATTTATCTATGGTGATTTTATCCAATCATAGTGAGATTCGCCGAAGATTCTAGTGTGAAATAATAGTGCGATCCGTCCGTTTTATCCTGGGAGGCGAACGTCCAAAACAACCTTAAGCAAAACTCGGAGAGGGGTGAATTTGTTTTACGGAGAGTGTGTCACACACGACTCGGGCAACATCAAGACGATCAACCTACGGTTATTTATTATTGTTTAAGTTTATATTGTACATTATATTAATAAATATATTATAATTCTTTTCTCTTTTTGTACTTATTGTAATATTTTGTCTAACAAAAATGGGTCAACCTATTTTCATTTTAAAGTAAAAGTAAAAGTACTTATGCACAACCTATTTTCATTTTATACAAGCCTTTATTCTGGCAGCGGCAAGAGACGGAACAAAGAAAGGTAAGAACAAGAGTTGTGTAATAATTATCTTTTTTAAAATTTGTGAAAAATTATAAAATGACAGTTATATTGGAACAAAGCGTTTCATCAGCTCCGGCGACTAATTTTTCTTTTGACTTTGTCAACTTTCTTTTGGAAAATATTGATAGATTTCGATATTGAATCTTAACAACAACAACAACAATGATTTGATTATAGAATCGTTATTTTTCCTATAGTTAATGTTGAAAATTTAAAGTCAGTCAACGTTTATTTGGCATCAATTGAGCTCTTTTTGTGTTTGGTGAGGTTGACTTATAGTGGTTAGGGATTAATCTTCAAAAATTGAGTTACATAATTTTTGAAGCTAGATTGAAACTCATATCATTGTTTTACTCTTTTCTTCTGTTAGAACAAAGTCTATGTATAACATAGAAAGCAAACAACAATCACACAACACAAGAGTATACGTGGTTCACCAACTTGGCTACGTCCATGGGCAGAGGGAGAGAATATTATTATCTTCTGAAAATCAACCGATTACAATCTTTAATCTAATGCACGAACTCTTGGCAAATAATTTACAGCTGTGCAAACCCTAGATCTAGAGAAACAAATGAGCAAAATAAACTACAAACATGGTTAGGGGTAGGCTCTATTTATATGCCCTACTCCTAACCCTGCAGGGTTTTCAACCCTAAACCAATTTCTGCCGCTGATAGGCCTCTTCCGGACTAGGGGCGCGATTGCCCCATGATAGGGCGTGATCGCTCCCTTTTGGCAGAATCTTGGTGCGGTCGCATGCCCTGATCCGCGTGGTCGCTCCCTCTCTCCAGTAACTTGGCGCGGTCGCGCCCTCCTCTTGGCGCTCGCGCTCCCCCTTGGTTGTGTCAGGAATTCCGAATTTGCTTGTAATCCCCTAATTTAGGCGTCCCTAACTTAGATGGCACCAAACCCAACAAATCTCCAACTTGACATCTAACCTCCGAATCATAAACAGAACTTCCCCTCTGCCTCAGATGCTATCTAATAGTTGCGAATATTCAGCAACTTCAAGCAAAGTTGGAACTTGCTAGTCGGAACGGAATTCGTGAACATGTCAGCAGGATTGTACGCAGTATCCACTTTCTTCATCTTGATCCGCTTCTCACTTCTCAAAAAATGATACCTCACATCTATGTGCTTGATGCTCTCGTGATGAACTTGATACTTGGCCAAATAAATTGCACTTAAACTGTCATAAAATATTGTATCCTGATCCTGATGTAAACAAAGGTCACTGATCAAACCCTTTAGCCATATCCCCTCTTTAGCAGCTTCTGTCAATGTCATGTACTCCGCCTCCATAGTAGAAAATGTCAACGTAGATTGTAGAGTAGCCTTCCAACTGACAACTAACCCACCAATAGTGAACACATACCCAGTCATAGATCTCCTTGTGTCAACATCTGCATAGTAGTACGAATCACAATAATCATCAACAGCAGATTCTGTACCACCTCCATAAATGAGCCCAATATCTGATGTACCCTTAAGGTACCTAAAGATCCTTTTCACTGCTTGCCAATGTTCCTTACCAGGATTCCCCATGAACCTACTAACAACACTAACAACATGAGCAAAATCTGGCCTAGTGCAAACCATAACATACATCAAACTATCAACTGCAGTAGCATAGGGTACTCGAGGCATGTACTCTTTCTGCTCATCCGACTTAGGTACAAAGGCAACCGACAGACATGCATTCGTTGCACTCGGAGAATCTAATGGCTCTGCTGTAAATATGTCAAATCTCTCTAAAACTTTCTTGATGTAACCTTTCTGGGATAAGAACAGTTTTCGTTGGCTTCTATCCCTATAGATTTCCATACCCAGAATTTTCTTTGCTGCACCCAAATCATTCATCTCGAACTATGCAGACAGTAGACCCTTCAACTTCTGAATATCTGACTTTTTGACAGCCGCTATCAACATATCATCAACATAAATAACCAGATAGATGATTGAACCATCCACTAACTTATTGTGATACACACAACAGTCATACGTGCTCCTTGTGTAGCCAATCTCTATCATATAGCTGTCAAACCGCTTGTACCACTGCATAGGCGATTGCTTGAGTCCATACAAGGACTTCTTCAACCTGCACACATAGTCTTCTTTTCCCAGAACCTGAAACCCATCTGTTTGTATCATATAAATCTCCTCTTCCAACTCTCCATGTAGAAAAGCTGTTTTCACATCTAGTTTCTTGAGCTCCAAATCCTAATGTGCCACCATTCCTAATAAAACTCTGATAGAATTATGTCTAACCACTGGTGAAAAAATCTCATTATAGTCAACGCCCTCTCGCTGTGTGAAACCCCTTGCAACTACATGAGCTTTATACTTCACCCCCTCTGATGGTGACATGCCTTCCTTATTATTGAAGACCCACTTACAAGTCACAATCTTTCTGCCCTATGTCCTCTTGGTTAGCTCACATGTCGAATTCTTGTAAAGTGACTCCATCTCGTCCCCCATAGCTGCATGCCACTGGACGGACTCTGAACATGTAACTGCTTCCTTAAAAGTAGTTGGCTTCGAAACATCAGGCTCCACTTCCTCAGCAACCTGAAGTACATAAGAACCCATGTCTTCAAAGCCATACCTCACTGGAGGCTTCCCGAAATTAGCCCGTCTATACCTCTCTTAAGCTAACCCATGTCCCTCGAAAACTGGTGATGAAATTTCTGGTGCTTCTGTTTTTTACGGTAGAACCTGATGAAAATCTGATTGTGGACTGCTCAATTCTGAATTATCTTATAGCTCCACATGTTTATCAATACTACCAACACCTGATACAACCACAAATCTCATAATAGGGTTAAGCACAGAGTTTTCATCAAAAATAACATTCTGCTTATTATTACCCTACCCTCTGTTAAAGACCAAATCCGGTATCCCTTGACACCATCTCCATAACCTATGAATACTCCTTTTCTAGCCCTCGTCTCCAACTTCCCATCATGCACATGATAATAAGTAATACAACCAAAAGCACTTAAATTAGAGTAATCAACAGGTTTACTTGACCATACCTCATTGGGAACTTTAACACTGATACATGTATGTGGTCCGCGATTTATCAAGTAACATGCTGTACTAACCGCTTCTGCCCAGAACCGCTTTGACAACCATCCATTGTAGAGCATGCACCTTGCCCTAGCCAACAATGTCTGATTCATGCGTTCTGCTACACCATTTTACAGTGTGTACCCCTGATTGTGAGATGCCTAGAAATCCCCACTTGCTTACAGAACTAATCGAACTCAGCACTACAGAACTCCAACCCATTATCTGTCCGGAGTCGCTTGATCTTCTTTCCTGTCTGATTTTCCACTAATGTCTTTCACTGTGTGAAATTGGTGAGAGCCTCACTCTTGTGTTTCATAATAATTACCAAAGTCTTCCTCGAGTAGTCATTAATCATGGACAAGAAATACCTGTGACCCCTCAATGATTCCTGACGTGAAGGTCCCCAACAATCCAAGTGAATGTAATCCAGACTGCCCTTCGTTCTATGAGCCCCTTTAGAAAACGTGCTTCATTGCATCTTCCAATGTAAACAATGCTCGCAGAACATAAGGTTCTTGACCTTATGGCCACAGAATATCATGATTAGCCAATATTTGCATCCCTCTAATTCTTATGTGCCCAAGCCTAATATGCCACAAATTTGTCATATCCTCCTTTACCACTTCAGATGATGCAACCAATACTGACCTAGAAAGTGTCCTTCCTTGGAGGAAATACAAGGAGCCCCGCTTAAGGCCTCTCAAAATTACCTCAGAACCTTTGCAAACATAAACTGCTTCACCTTTACCTTTGAAACTGTACCCTTTGCTGTCGAGTTGACTAAGAGATATCAGGTTCTTCGTCATATGTGGAACATGCCTCACATCGTTTAAAGTGCAGAACTTACCATCATGAGTCCGCAGCTTGATCGAGCAAATACCAACCACCCTACAAGTAACAATGTGGCCATATGAATATTACCACCATCTACCTGCTCATAAGTTGTAAGCCACTCTCTCCTTGTACTGATATGATAAGAAGCCCCAGAATCAAGAATTCACACATCCGACTGTTTTGCAGATTCTCCTTGTACAGTAATTACAAACATCATCAGGTTTCGGGCCCCTCTTGCCAAAATATTTCTTCTTCTGTTTACTGATATAACCCCTGCTGCCTTCCGCAACCAAACCTACTGTCTGATTATATATACCACTATTACCGCTTGCCTTACGACTTTAACTCTCTAGTTTTGAGAGAAGATTTCACCTACTCTAGAGTCACCATCTACTTACACTTATACTAGAGTCACCGTAGTTCTCATATGATAAAGGCAAAGAAATAAGAAGCATTAATGCAGCATCCTCATCAGCAACCTTAGCATCTATATTACGCAGTTCAAGTAATAAAGATGTAAATCTATCTAGGTGATCCCTAATGGGAGTACCTTCCTGCATTTGGAGAGAATATAGCCTATGCTTTAGATATAGCTTGTTGGTCAATGATCGTGTCAAATACATATCTTCCAACGCAAGACACAAAGCACCTCCGGAATCGGTATCTGGAATATCATCTAGAACATCATCATCTAGACACCTGATGATCTTAGAGTGGGCCCTCTCATCTAGCGCTATCAGATCTGCCTCTTCCTTCTCTGCTATCTTCCTCGCTTTTTCCGAACCTTCTGTTGTTGCATCCGCGACAGCATCGGTGGAAGCGGCTTCTGTTTTGCCCTATGGATCTTTACGATCCCCGATTGCATCAGCCACTTGAGCCCACAAGCCCTTGTCTCTCAACAAGGCTTTCATCTTGATTTTCCAAAGAGAAAAACTATTCTTACCATTAAACTTGTCGTCCGATGATTCAATTCATGATCCCATCTTCTTCTGCAGCGGAACAACCCTAGACTTTACTCAACTTGATCGGCTCTGATACCAGTTTGTTAAAACAGAGTCTATGTAGAAGATAGAAAACAAGCAACAATAACACAACACAACAGTATACGTGGTTCACCAACTTGGATATGTCTACGGGCAGAGAGAGAGAATATTATTATCTTTCGAAAATCAACCGATTACAATCTTTAATATAATGTACGAACTATTGGCAAAGAATTCCAACTGTGCAAATCCTATATCTAGAGAAACAGATGAGCAAAATGAACTACAAACATGTGTAGACACCCCATTCTGAACTCATAATTACATGATTACACTACTCTTCATCTCTCTTTTGTGTTTTGATGAAAGCATATCAGTTTCGTCATGTTTCGTTAAGTTTCTAACTAACCTCGTTAGTTTTGGACCTAACTGACTAACGGAACAACTGAAGAGGGAAAAATGGTCAAAAGACTAGTTATCTCGCACGAGACATACGTGTCTCGCGCGAGACAACCCCTCGGCAGGACGTGCAGAATCACTTCCCTTCTCCGTTTCAAACTCTCTTTCTGGATAAAACCTTATCAATTCGGGTATCCAATCACAACTGAGTTCTGGAACCTTCCTAGGGGATTTTACCTCTCCACCTTCACCTCTCCAACCTCCTATAAATACTGGATGACTTTCAGTGTTTCAGGAGGTCGACAATTCTGATCCTTGATCAAGAAAACACACAACACACACAAATTTGTTGGTTTCTTTCCACGAAAGACTCCTTCAAATCACTCACAAACAACTCCTAGATTCGTCCTTCAACCACGTTGATTGACGAACATCGAAGCCCGAATCAAAGGACCAAGGCGAAGCTCCATCCGCATCAAGATCCGAATCAAGGATCGAGGCGAAGCTCTGTCCGTATCAAGTTTCAACTCTAAACTTGAGTCGAAACTCTGTCCGAATCTCTCCTCAAAAGGTAATCATCCTTTAACTTTCGTTTCTCTTCTCAACCCCTCTATTGATTTTAGAGTAGTGTAATCCCATCAAAAGGATTAGCCTAGAGTCCCTTCAGTCAATGGAGGCGATCTCGAAGCATACAATTCGACATTCCTAATCAAGAAATTGATTAGGGTTTACTTGTTTTCTTTAATTATATATGTTGTAAAGATTGAAAACCTCTCTTTTCTTTAGCAAGACCAATCTCCGGATTGGGTGGAATGGATGCTCCTTGACCTACCCATTCCATAACCTAAGCCCCGAACCCAAATCTCTTTCAAAATGGTTTTTCTATGTTTCCAAACGAATAATATAGGTGGCGACTCAAAAAGATAAAATTCTTCTCACAACGCTACAGTGGCGACTCCGCTGGGGACTTAAAATTAAGAGGCTTAAACTTGCGTCAAAATTAAAAGAGAGGTTTTCAAAAAAAAAAATTGTAAATTCGATTTTCTCATATGAGGCATATCTCGCACGAGATATCATATCTCGCGCGAGATATCGCCTCGGCAATCTGGTTGTTTTCTGGTTTCTCCCGTTCATCTCATAGTCCAAGACGAGAGCCGAACGTGCAAGGGGGATCCCAGAATTCATTGTCTGCAGAGTTCCCGCATCTTAAGGCCTCCCTTAAGATGTAGAACTCGGATCTTTATTTCATTTAAATAATTGATTATTATTTATAAACTGCGTGCGATTGGGTTTTATTTAATTAAAGTCCAGTCCATTGGAGATTCGGGAGTTGTAAATTAATTTATTTATCTCTCTTTCTCTCTCTTTATGTGGAACTACGACGGCCTGAGTCTTCCTAGATTGGGAGAAACGTAGGCAACCATTTGGTGCGGGCACTATCTGTTTTTTCCTTTTAGTTTTCAAAAAAATCTCTATTTTTCTCTATCACCTAGATTTACTCTCACACACGCGCACTCATGATATATCTGTCATTGCACTACATACCCTTGATAAACCCGGGACCCACACTAAGGACGGATAACGGTAACCACCTAGTCGCCGGTCTCTCCGAAGTTGGATCATCCCACTCCGCATATTCAATCCACCTAGATTGTCATATCGCGGGGAGCCTAGCCTTCCAGCCCTGCATCGCCACATATCATGTAGATTGTCTTTCTAGGAACACTCCGTGACCGGTCGGTTTTGACTCGGTAATTTTTCTTGTCTTTGACCAAAATAAAGCTAATGTAAAATTGACTATCGAGAAAGGATTCGGAAAAGTCCCTTCGGGAAAAGAAAAAGTCCCTTCGGAAATGTCCATTCGGAATGACCCTTTCGGAAGTCCCTTTAAAGAAAAAAAAAATCCTTCCGACCAGTTTTACATGGCTTTATTTTACAAAGAATGGCCAATTACCGAGTCCCTTGATTCGAATTACGTATGCCTGTAAGATTTACCTAGGATACTAGATAGAAAACGGATCTTTGTCCGTCCGACCATGAATTTAGGAAGTAAAAAGAGGAAAAATCCATCTTTCCGAATGGTTATCTCGTGCGAGATGACCTCGTCTCGCGCGAGACTTTATTTGCAGAATCTGTGTTTGTAATTGATGATCGATGTGCGCTCCCTCCTTGAGTCAAAACTCCGTCTCTAATAAAAATAAAACTTCAAAAAAAATCGCTCGTGAGGTAATTTTAACCATCATCCTTTTCTCCATCTAGGATCGTTTGGGGCTAATATTCTAAAAGGTGTCTCGTCGGGATATCTCTAGTTCATCTCTAAGGTCGTCAAGCTCCCTTACCTCTCCAACGGTAGCATCTCAATTTCTTTTCGACATGATGAGTTCTGAAGCACTCAAGAAGGAAATTGAGGATCAAAGGATTCGATATGAAGAAATGCTACAAGCCCAAGCCGATGAAATGGAGGCCCGATTAGAACTTGAAAGGAGAATCCAAGCCGGAGAAATGAAAGCCATGGTTGACAAACTCCAAGCCATGAAACTACAATTGGCTGAATTAAGCTCAAAGAAGAAAGAAAGTAGGACCTCTTCCGATGATGAGGTATCATACACTAAGAAGGCTAAAAGCCATCGCAAGCACAAGAAAAAGGTGTATGATTCTAGCTCATCATCTTCCTCCTCCGACAATGAGAGTTATGCTTCCAAGAAAGAAAGAAAGAAAGAAAGAGGGAAAGCAAGGACGAACCCCTTACCATGGCAATGCTAGAAAAGAAACTTGCATCCCTCGATGTGAGCAAGGGAGCCTCGCTCTCTATCGACTATGACACCCTTCGTCAATCCATGGCAAAGCTTCCTAGAAAGTACAAGACACTCGACATTGCAAAATTCAATGGTTCTACTTGCCCTAAAGCTCATTTGAAAACCTACTCTTGGGCCATGCTACCTATGGGTGTTGATGACAACCTACTAGCTCAATGCTTTCCACAAGCTCTCGATGGTGCCGCTAGAGATTGGTACATGACTCTTCCACTCTCCACAAGGCTTGATTGGCCACTCGCCAGTCGTGCCTTCCAAGAGCAATATGAGGACAACTCCACTTACCGCACCACTAGGAGAGACCTTGAGCAAACCAAGCAACTTCCGAGTGAATCATTCGCAGACTTCATCAAGAGATGGAGGATCAAACTGACTGATATCGTTGATAGGCCAAGCCTAGACGAACAAATTCATATCCTACTTCAATGTCTCCGCGAAGAGTACCAAGAGAAGCTTGCCGGCAATTACTTCCCTAGTTTCCTTGAACTCCATAAATCGGGCCTTAGAATTGATGAATTGATCCGTCTTAGAAAGAATTCAGAAAAGGAGAATCGTCCAATAAAGGGGAGCACCGGTCGTACCTATCATGATTTTGGTGAGACTACTCTTAAGGAAATGTTCGATGATCTAGTAGGCCAAGGAAAATTGAAGCCAATGGAAGACTATCATCCTAAGAAAATGAGAGAAGATTGGGACCACGACAAATTTTGCGATTACCATCAGTTTAGTGGTCATGACACCAACAATTGCTACAATTTGAGGGATGCCATCCAAGACTTGTATGAAGCCGACAAGATCAACTGAAGCATCACCACCTTGGGGCTCCGATCGTCCTCTCCCTTTTTCCTTTGAAAAAAAAAGAAAAGAAAAAGAAAAAAATATAGATTAGGTAAACTTCCTAGTATGTTCTCGAAGAGTCATTCTGTCATTCTAGTCAATCTCTATCCTCTCTAGTTTGTGTCAAGTAAACTATCGAGTCTGTTTCGAATTTCCTTATCAATAAAAGTTATCTCTTTATTCTAAACACTTTCCCAAGAGTTGTTTTTCTTTATGAGTATCATTTGATCCATGCAGAACAATGGACCCTCTGTCCTTAAATCATCGCGAAAAAAATAAAAACTTCTAAATAAGTTTGAAATGAAAACTATTCTTAGAAGGCTTAAGGCTAAACATTACTATTGTTGAAAGTCGGAGGTCAACAAACGAAGGAAGCCAAAGGCGCTGCCATCAACATTCATCCCAAGAAGAGTGGGGCTACTCAATTCAAGGCTTTGAGAGTACAAAAATAAAAAGCTCGCTAGGTCGAAACTCCTCAAATCGTCCTAGGCAAAAATAGAGCATCAAAAAAAAAATGAAAAAAAAAAAAGGAAAAACTCTCAAGCCTTCATCGCCCCACGACAAGAATGAAATTTCAACAAAGGCAAGAAGGACTCTCCCACAAAAAAGAATAGTCAAGTGATACCAGCGAAGAAAAGAGGATTCCTCAATATCCTCTTACAATAAAGCCTGAATGGCAACACAAATGAAGAAGACTTTCAACATCAATCCATAAAGAGAAATGTTTAGCCTTAATTCATACTAATAATTGGTTTTCTTTTCAAACTCGTTAAGAAATTTCTAGATGATACAAGGTCCATTAAAAGTAGAACAACTTTTCTAGACCTTTGAGCCATGTAGCGTTCTTTGTTGAGTCTAGGGGCTTCCTCTTAGCCATTCTCATACACACTCTTGGAATTCAAGCATCAAAACTGGGGCTTTCTAACCTTTTCTCCCCCAGTCAATCTCTACTCACACTCTTCAAAATAATCAAATCTGCATTAGGGGCTTTCCTTTTTACTCCTCACTCTCATCATTAGAGAATAGAACTCCCCTAAAAAGAGTCAATGCTTGGATCACCTTCCAAAAAAAAATAGAGTCCGTCTTTCCTCAACTAAACTCAAGATCTCATCTTTCTCCTTAATGAGATTCTTCCAACTGAGTCCCCTTCGAGTAAACATACTTTTCAAAAAAAAAAAAGTGGCTCGCTAGGTTGAAAACTCGTACAGAGCGGCCTAGGCAAAAGTTAGAGCACAAAAATGAAAGACGCAAAAGAGATGCCCGCTAGAATGAAAACCCGAAAGGGCGATCTAGGCAAAAACCAGGGTGCGTCACTAAAGAAAAAAAATTTCAAAGGGAAAAAGGAGGGGATCCTTCTTCAATTCACGCAGCCTCACAAGCATATTCATGAAGTCATCTACAACATACAAGAAGTCTTGGGGCTTAGTGTCAAGAGAAGCCTTGAAAAAATATGTGCTTTGGATTAGGCAGCATAATTCTACATAGCAAAAGCCATTGGAGTGGTTTAGACCTTGTTCAGTCAATGATCATCACATGAGAAACTTGGGGCTTGACGATAAAAAAAAGTACCGCGACAACAAAATCTCTTGAAGTATCCTAAACCTTAGCGTTGAACTTGGGTTATCTCGACAAAATCCTATCAGACGATTGTCTCATTCGATCTTTAGATGGACCTCACGAGTTGGTCTTCTAAACCAAAATCTAAATCACACAAACAATTTTCAATCTCACATAATAGAACTCATTCTCCCCGCTGATTTTTGGAGTCGAGTGCACATTGATCGTCTTGAACAAACAAATGCTTAAGTGAATATATGTTGTTATGTAAATGCTTTCACAAACCCTCTTGCAGGAATTAAAGCACGTCAAGTGCTTACTTTTAGATCAAACATGTTGAGTGTTTGGATTTTGCCTACCATCTACCTTCCCATATGTCAATGCATCTAATTAAGTGCGTCGAGCATCTCTTCAAGCGTCAAGCATCCATTGCGTCAAGCAACCATCGCGTCAAGCAACCATCGCGTCAAGAAACCATCGCGTCAAGCAACCATCGCGTCAAGCATCCATCACGTCAAGTGCCATGCGTCAAGCATATTCCAACAAAAAGCCCGATTCAACGCCCAGACAGGTGGATCGTCAATAATTAGGTGTGTCAAACATCTAAGATGCGTCAAGCATCTAGGGGCAGTATGTCAAATACTTACCTTACCAAAAGCCCGATTCAGCGCCCAGACAGGTGGATCGTCAACAATTAGGTGTGTCAAACATCTAAGATGCGTCAAGCATCTAGGGTCAGTATGTCAAATACTTACCTTATCAAAAGCCCGATTCAGCGCCCTTACAGGTGGATCGTCACCAAGTAGGTGTGTCAAGCATCTACAAGTAGTATGTCGAGTACTACTCAACAAAAAGCTCAGTCTTGAATCGCCAGGATCGTCACCAAGTAGGTGTGTCAAGCATCTACAAGTAGTATGTCGAGTACTACTCAACAAAAAGCTCGGTCCCGAATCGCCAGGATCGTCACCTCACTTCAGTCTCAAAAGAAAAAACAGAATGCAAAGGACCGGACAGGTAAATCTTTGTTTTCTAACATCTTTCCCCGCAGGTTCGGAGCCCAAACAGGCGAATCTTCAGACAAACAAGTATATTCAGAATTGGGTCATTATTTGATTCTTTAGTATGGATTTGCCTTTTCAAAAACAAAATCTCCTCGATTTTCAAAAATGATTTTCAAAATATCTAAAATAACCTTTTCGTGTTTTGGAGTTGAACTACGTTTTGGTCTGATTCTCCGATAGAGATACGTAGGCAGCCGTGCGGCACGACCATCCCAATGTTCAGAATGATGTCTTTTCTATCGACAACACTTCTTCTTTCATAAGACCTGTCGTCGAGGGGCTCTGTAGACACCCCATTCTGAACTCATAATTACATGATTACACTACTCTTCATCTCTCTTTTGTGTTTTGATGAAAGCATATCAGTTTCGTCATGTTTCGTTAAGTTTCTAACTAACCTCGTTAGTTTTGGACCTAACTGACTAACGGAACAACTGAAGAGGGAAAAATGGTCAAAAGACTAGTTATCTCGCACGAGACATACGTGTCTCGCGCGAGACAACCCCTCGGCAGGACGTGCAGAATCACTTCCCTTCTCCGTTTCAAACTCTCTTTCTGGATAAAACCTTATCAATTCGGGTATCCAATTACAACTGAGTTCTAGAACCTTCCTATGGGATTTTACCTCTCCACCTTCACCTCTCCAACCTCCTATAAATACTGGATGACTTTCAGTGTTTCAGGAGGTCGACAATTCTGATCCTTGATCAAGAAAACACACAACACACACAAATTTGTTGGTTTCTTTCCACGAAAGACTCCTTCAAATCACTCACAAACAACTCCTAGATTCGTCCTTCAACCACGTTGATTGACGAACATCGAAGCCCGAATCAAAGGACCAAGGCGAAGCTCCGTCCGCATCAAGATCCGAATCAAGGATCGAGGCGAAGCTCTGTCCGTATCAAGTTTCAACTCTAAACTTGAGTCGAAACTCTGTCCGAATCTCTCCTCAAAAGGTAATCATCCTTTAACTTTCGTTTCTCTTCTCAATCCCTCTATTGATTTTAGAGTAGTGTAATCACATCAAAAGGATTAGCCTAGAGTCCCTTCAGTCAATGGAGGCGATCTCGAAGCATACAATCCGACATTCCTAATCAAGAAATTGATTAGGGTTTACTTGTTTTCTTTAATTATATATGTTGTAAAGATTGAAAATCTCTCTTTTCTTTAGCAAGACCAATCTCCGGATTGGGTGAAATGGATACTCCTTGACCTACCCATTCCATAACCTAAGCCCCGAACCCAAATCTCTTTCAAAATGATTTTTCTATGTTTCCAAACGAATAATATAGGTGGCGACTCAAAAAGATAAATTTTTTCTCACAACGCTACAGCATGGTTGGGGTTAGGCTCTATTTATATGTCATACTCCTAACCTTTTAGAATTTTCAACCCTAAATCAATTTCTACCGCTTATAGACCTCTTTCGGACTAGGGGCGCGATCGGCCCATGATAGGGCATGATCGCTCCCTTTTGTCAGAAACTTGGCGCGGTCGCGCGCCCTAATTCGCGCGGTCGCTCTCTTTGTCCAGTAATTTGAACGGGTCGTGCCCTCCTCTTGGCGCGGTCTCTCCCTTAATTTATTTAGGTGTATTCAAATTAGATGGCCCTAACCCCACATCTTCTTTATGTTTGAATTTTTAATTTTTAATTTTTAATCCTAATGGCATACGTGTCTCATTTTCTTTTAAGACCATACCAATGAGAATATGAAAGTTGGAGTTCTTATGTTCATTAATATTTTTGGACAATAAAAACCATATAAGAACTTTAGATAGTTTGAAATAAGATATACTTCCTCCGTCTCATCATTCAAAATAAATTTAGTATTCCTTTTTTTTCGTCTCATTGCGATTTAAAATAACGAAAGAAACTTATTACATTGTACAAGCAATATATGAACTAATAAAGTTTTTTTTTTTTTAATACGTTAATAAGTTAGATATGATATTAATTTTAAGAGCAATGTTAGAAGCACAAAAAAAGTTTACAAAAATGTATACAAAATCAGTTGACGATATTTTATCAATTGTATCGATTGTTAACCCGCTACAATATAATTAAATGCAGCAACATAATTAGGACGCATCATTTGATAAACTAATTTTTGTGTCATTTTTGTAACTTTAATATTATCCTTATTTTTAAACGGTGGGAGAAGAAGGGAGAGGTTAAAAGATCAATAAAATCAAATGGGTAGTACTATATACAAGGCATGATTTTACAAGGCATGTACAAAATGATCAAAATACCCTCATATATATACTTAAAAAAAAAAAAAAATTCATTCCCTCCCCCAGTTCAAACGACTCACTGTTTCTTCTATTCCTATTCCTACCTAGTGCTCTCTCTCTCTCTCTCTCTCAAAACCAAACGGTGCTCTCTCTTCTCTCAATCACTCGACGAACGCCGCCGATCACCACCGCCGGAAAAAATGAAGACAAACCTTCCTAAAATCGGTGGAAAGTCCGCCTCTTCTTCTCCCGCTCCAAAAGTAATTATTTTTAACCTAGATTTTAATTTTGAAAACCCAACAACAAATTTATGCCTAAAACCGATTATATAATGCTTTATGTTGTTTAAACGTATCCTAAATGGTTCTAATTGCGATTTCGTAACATTAATTTGGGTTTTTTGTTTGAATCGGATACGAATTCGTGTGCCTAAAATTTAAAATTGTCGGCGTGCGTTTCGTATGAACATATACGAATGGTCACAAACATTTCGGGTATTGACATACGAAATGTAAACTGATTCATCAGTTTACATTTCGTATGCCAATACCCGAAATGTTGGTGACATTTCGTATATGTTCATACGAATGGTCACCAACATTTCGGGTATTGGCATGCGAAATGTAAACTGATAATCAGTTTACATTTCGTATGCCAATACCCGAAATGTTGGTGACCATTCGTATGAACATATACGAAATGTCACCAACATTTCGGGTATTGTCACACGAAATGTCAACTAGTTCTTGAATATTAACCGTCTCTTATTTAATTTTTTGTAGGTATGTAACCCTGCGACGGCCTCTAATAGAAAGAGGAAGGCCGAGGAAGCAGCTGCAGCTAAGGTAGAGAAACGGACCAAAGAAGAACGACAAGAATGTCGTGATTGCTGAGCAGCTTGTGGTTGAGGAGAGTGATAGTGAGGGTAGTTATTCTAGTGAGGATTCATCTTCACGTACCGGTCCCGAGGTGCATCTGTGCAGGAGGCACATTTATCTAGTGATGATGATGAGGAGGAGGAGGAGGAGGAGGCGGGGGAGAGTGTATCTGTGAGGCCTCGCAAGAGGCGGGAGGCACGGGACAGAAAGGGGAAAGGGGCTAAGGATGACCAGTGGCAGCTGAAGAGTAACCCCGGTGGCGGCCCGGAGGAGGTTCAGTTGTTGTACGGGTTTGGTCATCATCGAGCCCGTAAGATATGGGAGAACGCCACTTGTGAGCCGGTGTTGAAGCGCCAAACGAGGCAGCAGATTCTAGATAAGTAAGTATATGATTTGTTTATTAAATAGCCATTTGCAAAACATTATCAAGACAGTTTACATTTCGTATGCCAATACCCGAAATGTTGGTGACCATTCGTATGAACACATACGAAATGTCACCAACATTTCGGGTATTTGAACACGAAATGTCATCTGAATCTTGAAACAGAGGGAGTATTAATTATAATTTTTTGTTTGGAATCAACAGGTTCTCCCATGCTTCTTTACCGGAGGATGATAGAGCTTGGTGGGCTCGTGTTGAGGGTACCGGCCTCCATTTCCTACATGATGCTACCATTCGCCGGCCTAGCATGGCGCTCCTAACGGCGTTTGTGGAACGGTGGTCTCCCGAGACTAATACCTTCCACATGCCGTGGGGTGAGATGACGATCACTATGCATGACGTCACTCATGATATCCTAGGTATATTCTTGTTTGTTGTCTATTTTTTATAAATTACATAAATTTTATCAATTTCATAAATTTTATCAATTTTATTAATTATTTCATTTTCAATTTGTAGGCATCAGCTGTTCAGGTGGCCCTGTTGCGAAGGCGGATCCAGAGCCTGACGTAGCCGGTATCAGAGCACGCCTTGAGACATGTCGGAAGGGCACGACCTACTCTTTAGATGGCCTCCGCCGATCCTTTGAGTCCCCTTCCGACATGACTGACGATGAGCGCGCTTCTACGTACATCATGTCCCGATCTTGTGAAAAATGGTATACGGCTACCTCGTTTATTTTTTTTTAATTTTTTTCTACATTCTAGATGACATTTAAAGTGTTTTTCATCTACATGAGTTTCCTCCAAATCCAAATGGAAATTGAGTTACAAATATGTGCCATTATTTAGGGTTTTTAGGATTTTATGTGTCCCGATCTTGTGAAAAATGGTATACGGCTACCTCGTTTATTTTTTTTTAATTTTTTTCTACATTCTAGATGACATTTAAAGTGTTTTTCATCTACATGAGTTCCCTCCAAATAAATAAAGTGGTATCACTTAAATGTGATAGGTTATATGATATTGTATGATCCAATATGCCGTTTGTTCCTTGTCATGTATAAGTGTATAAATTTTGCTCAATTAACAACACAATTCAATAATATAACATAGCATATGCGTATCATTAACATCGTGTTGCAAATCATCGAAGAACACCTTCATTTTGATATGTCGTATGGATATACACGATATTATGACATTATATCGTGTTGGTTTGTACGACATTTATGACAGAGTAAATTTAAATTTCGTATAATTTCATACGACCTAATATTTAACCCAATTAGTTGATGTCGTGTAAAAGTACACGACATGAAGGCTTCATGTCGTCCTTTCGAGCACGACACACGAAGGGTAATTTGGAGATTATTGGTGCCTTGTATGTAAGGTGTCTTTAATATAGAATTTACCAAATCAAATGCATCATTTGGAATTTCGAAGTGAACATAAAATGAAAATGATAAAAAGAAAAACGGTGTAATATCAAGTGTGTTCTATATAATTGTTAAATATTTGACGCCATAATTGTTAAATATTTGACGCCATCATCTGTCTAATTTTTGTCGAAATTGTTGTTAGATCTGCAAACGTGATATGATGTCATCATGTGCCATGTTTGCAAATTTAACGACAATTTTGATAAAAAGCGAACAAATGATAAGATCATAAATTAAGTAATTACGTTCAAAACAAAAGCAAACATAAAAACAATTTGATGAGCAACGAGTAAGAAAGTTTATAGGTCGGTGACGTATCTATTGCTTAACTCCTCATCACAATAGGATTCACGCAGCTTGTAATTATATAAACTAGGTGGAAACCCGTGCGAAGCACGGGTAGTATTTATGTCTATTTTGACGTGTAATGGTTTTATGTCTATTTTGATCAATTAACTGACTTAAGATTTTTAATTTTGGATAAAAAAAATTCAGTCATTATTAAGCGTCAATAATTGAATTGTTAGAGTTGTCTTATTAATATGTGTAAGTTCAAATGATATATTAATATCATTTATTGATATACCATTAATGATTTTCATAATTTCACAAAAAATACCATATATTTTCACTTTTTTGTTAAAGTTCATAAAATAAATTAATAGAAACGTAAAAACCTTTCAATAGCTAAATATGGTTAAGTGAGTTATTTTAATCAATGATCAATAATTATCTAATTAGATAGACTAATGTATGTAGTAAATACAAGGTGATCACTTTTCAAGTATCAATTACTTTCATCCTTTGTATACATGAACGAACGTAAATATACTTGCAACTTTTGATTTTGCCATAGAATATTTAATGACATTATATAGAGTATTAATCATGAGTTATCTATATTTTGATTAATGAAGTAGAGGAACAACCATTTAAGAATTACGAAAGGCTTGAAATTGAAATATATGATAACGGTCTAATAAATATTGCCAAGTCTTCTAGTTATAAGTAAAACAATTTTGAGTGCGTCTGCTGAGAAACGCGTTTCTCCATAACTATGGAGAAACGTGTTTTTCATAGCCAGAAGCTTTACATTTGATAACCAGGAAAAAAAAAAAAACCCAAGGCCAAGACCAAAAGCTTCTGGATATTCAGAAGCTTTGCATTTGATAGCCAGAAGCTTTGCAGTTGATATCCAGAAGCTTTGTATTTGATAGCCAGAAGGATGTGAAATGTATATCCGAAAAAAACCCAAGGCCAAGACCAAAAGCTCGGATATCCGAAGCTCTGCATTGATAGCGAAGCTTTGCGGTTGATATCCGAAGCTTTGTATTTGATAGCCAAAAGGATGTGAAATGTATATCCGTAAAGCTGTTAGGTGCATATCCGGAAAACCGTTAGGTGCATATCCAGAAATGTGTTAGGGCATATCCAGAAATTGCTATTGAAGGTTTCTGGATATCCAGAAACCTTCAAATGTATGTCCAGAAACATTTTGAAGGTTTCTGGATATTCATTTGAAGGTTTCTGGATATCACTTTCATAGGTTTCTGGCTATCTAGCTCATTGTCGCGCGACATGTCGGGACCCGTTTCTCCATAACTTATGGAGAAACGCGTTTCTCCCTAGATTTTGTGAACAATTTTATTAGGCAAATTAAATTTAATTTAATTTAGACTTAAATTTGATACATATTTAGTTTTTTTAAACTTCTTTCGTCGAGATCACATAAACATGATCTTCATTAAACTTCTGGCTCGGGACATCGTAAAAAAATTAATAAAAAAATTAGATGAACTCTTTCCAGATATCGTTTTGAATTCATTCTCACATGTGATTTTTGTAATTTTAATCATTTATATTTTAAATCCATCAGTATAATTGAATTTATATAAACATACTAAAACTACTTCTAGCGAGCAAAGCGAAGATAACTTACTTTTAACATTAAATTATTAAAATTTTAAATTATAGTATATATTTCCTCCGTCCCACGTGAGTGAACCAAAAATTATGGCACGCAAATTAAGAAAAAGTAAAAGAGATAAGTGGTGGAAGGAGATGTTTGTGAGTATGAAAAATTAAATAGGAGAGAGAATGAGTGAAGGAATGGTAAAAATTCTTTATTATTTTGGACAGTTCACACTCACATGGGACGAACGAAAAAGGAAATTAAATCCACACTCACGTGGAACGGAGGGAGCATATGTTTAAAAGTGAATACTCCCTCCGTATCATTTTAAAGTTCAATTTCTTTTTCAAAAGGTTGTTCTATCTTTAAGGTTCAAATTTTTTAAATAAAAAAGTTATTTTTATACCCATTTTCTCTCTCCTACTTAACTATCAACACTCACAACACATTATTTTTTTTTTCATTTTCCTTAATTCTTATATCCAACCAATTTTTCTAACCTTAAAATAGGATGGAGGAAATATGAAAGTGATGTAGGAGGAACCGAGGAAGGAATCTGCACCAAGAAAGGATATTTGACGAAGTCAAATATATCAATTATTTTGTATTTTAATTAATATCTTAGGACTTAATTTGTTTTAGTTTATATTTTAGTTCTTATTTTCGTCATTAATTTTAATAGGTTGATTAGAGATGATTTTAGAGTAGATTTTGAGGAGATTTACTAGTTTTTGAGTCCTATTTAGTTACCATATAGGTTAGGAGTAATTCTAGAAGGTTTAGGATTGTTTTTCAAGTTTTATGGGCACTATAAAATAGGCCTAGTGATGTAATCCGAAAATTAGCTTTTGATTGAATAAAATTTCAGAGAATTGTTTCTCTTTTCTGGTGGATTTCAGTTCATTGCGTTTGAGGATTCTTCGCTTGAAGAGTTCTTGTGATTAGTGCGCTAATCACGAAATTTATCCGGCTTCCGTGCTGCGTCAGTTGGTATCAGAGCAGGCTTAACCTGTCTTTTCATCACTGATTCGTTATGGGGGATCAAGCAACAAATGGTGGAGAAGAAAAATCACTTCTTGAGAAGATCGATATGCGTCTGAAGCATGATCGTTGTCAGGTAAGAAATTTTTCTAGAAAGTTTTATAAACTTGATAAGGAGGCCGAAGATAATAATGACTTGATGCTTTATTTTGAATCTGAGATTCAAAGCGGCCGACTTCAGGCAAGTCATCAATTTTGGGTGGATAGGTATCGCGGCGAAAGGGATGCTGTTTGGGCAGAAGCCGAACGATGTGGTGTCCAAATCAATCTTTATACGGAGAGAATTCAGCGTTTGGAGGCACGAAGGGAGGCTGAATTGAAGCGTCTTGAGGACGAAAACAGCCTTGTTGTTGACAAAATTACTGCCCAAGTAGTTCCTATTAATGACAAGATTATTGCTGATGTCAATGATGAAGCTGTTGAAAAGAAGGTTGTTGGTGCAGTCGCAGATGTTTTCAGCTTTGTTGAAGCGACAGAAGATGTTATGGGTGAAGCTGCAACAGGTGATGTAGTTAAGGTATGTAGTCCTATTGTTACTGCAGATGTTTTCATACCTGTTCATGCCCCTATTGAGTTCAAGGTGAAGGATGAAGTCCGAATTAATTGATTTGTTGCAAAATCGATTTTTTTATGGGGCGATATTTTTGTTGGTGATTTTATTATGGTTGGTCATGAGGAAGATGGGACGGACGATCAACGGATGGATGGGATTGATAGTTTTAATTTTTATCCGGACAAAATTGGTTTACCTCAAGTCTTGCAAAAGGGGGGAATTTATTCAACGTATTTATTCCGATGGAATGGATCTGTTCAAACATCGGATGTGAACTCGGGGTCGAGTTCTTTTGAAGAATGGGTGGCCCGATGTAGGAGGAACCGAGGAAGGAATCTGCACCAAGAAAGGATATTTGACGAAGTCAAATATATCAATTATTTTTGTATTTTAATTAATATCTTAGGACTTAATTTGTTTTAGTTTATATTTTAGTTCTTATTTTCGTCATTAATTTTAATAGGTTGATTAGAGATGATTTTAGAGTAGATTTTGAGGAGATTTACTAGTTTTTGAGTCCTATTTAGTTACCATATAGGTTAGGAGTAATTCTAGAAGGTTTAGGAATGTTTTTCAAGTTTTATGGGCACTATAAAATAGGCCTAGTGATGTAATCCGAAAATTAGCTTTTGATTGAATAAAATTTCAGAGAATTGTTTCTCTTTTCTGGTGGATTCCAGTTCATTGCGTTTGAGGATTCTTCGCTTGAAGAGTTCTTGTGATTAGTGCGCTAATCACGAAATTTATCTGACTTCCGTGCTGCGTCAGAAAGAGCTCAACATTGAACTTGTATTTTTTTTTTCATTTTTTTTGTAATATGTTCATATGGAGTATGTTTTATGTATAGTTCATATATAATAGTGTAACTTATAATTTTATATTTAAACATCTTTGTGCTTGTCTAACTAAAAAAATTGACATTCAATATATAGCATATAAAATTAATAGACGAATAAGTGACATTGGTAAACCTTGTAGATGTATTTAAATTGCATTTCGAGTTTTACATGTAAAAAAATAATTACACAATTGAGAATACAAAAACTTATCCACTTTATTTTTGACATCTATACATGTTTATACATCAATGAAGATCAAGCTGTGAAATACCCATTCTATCCCACAATGAATATTAAAAACAAATTTAATTTTTTTTAATCCAAATATTTTTTTTAAAATCAAACATTCATTTTGGGATGAAGGAAGTAACAGTTGAAATGTTTGAACTCTAAATCCTTTAGTTGCTCAGGTATCCTCTTAATTTGTCACTTGACTTTTCCATTACATACTTGTATGTTGGTGATCATACTTTTATTTTTTCTTTGGTTAATTGACTTTTCATTTCACATAGCAGCAGTCTTTAAATATGCTTTGACCAAATGGGATGCCACAATGTTTCAAAACTTATTCTGCAACAAAATGATAATAAAAAATTAAATTAAGAAATTTATAGTAAAATAATACTCCCTCCGTCCCAATCTAAATGTCTCAACTTTCCTTTTTGAGCGTCACATTTAAAATGTATCAACCCAAAAAAAAGAAAGTTTTTTTTACTATTTCATCCACTTATTCTCTCTCATACTTTACCTTTGCATTCAAAATATTCTCTCTCATAACTATTCCTCCCACTCATTCTCTCTCCTATTTAATATTTTATACTCACAACATTTAAATTTTTTCTCTTTCTTACATCACTTTCCTTAATTCCCGCGCCTAACCCATTTTAAGACATTTAGATTGGGACGGAGGGAGTATAAGAATCAAACAAAAAAATTGCATGAACAAAAATTGATACCATTTTTTGTTTTAATAAATATGACAATTAAACTAATCAATATATAATAAAATTTGTCACCATATTTCATTTTTAAGAATAAGGAAAATCAAACGAATATATGAATAATTAAAGTTAATGGGAAAACATAAATAAAAAATATTAAACTAAAATCTTACAATATAGTCTTTTTATATGACAGTTAATATACTTTCTTCTTCTAATGATTTCCATAATTTTAGAAATTTGGTAAGATTCATTAATAAATATAACTAAAAATAAAACTAAATTCAATATAAAAATTAATCTAAATAAAAAGATAAAAAATTAGAAAATCAAATATTAAACAATAAAAAATATAAAATTTCCATTCAAGTATTATAATCGAATTTGAGAATCAACACGTATAATCTCAAAGTAAAATCAATATTAAAGCAAAAAAACATAAAAAGGTAAAAGGATAAATATAAATATAAAATAAAATCTTAATGGAAAATAATAAAAAGGAAAATTATGAAAAAAATAAAAATAAAAATAAGAAAAACAAAAAATGTAAAGGCAAGAGAAATTAATATCAATATGAAATCTAAATAGAAATACGATTCAAAATTTAATTTAAACAAAAAAACATTCATAAAAATAAATAAAATGGATAAAAATAGATATAATAAAAATTATGAAATTTTACATAAGAAAAAATAATTAAAACTAAAATCAATATGAAAATATTAAACATAAGAAAAACAAAAGAGAGAAATAAATATACGAAGTCAAAATACATGTCTAATTTAAATCAAGCTTTAAATTGGCTAAAAAGGCAATATCAAGAAAAAAATGGATTTATTGAAAGAAAAAAAAATTTAAAAAGAAGCAAAATAAAATGTAAAAAGAATTATAAATATTTAAAGTTAATAAAAACAATGAAATAAACATTCACAAAATAAAAAAGAATAGGAAAAAGCAACAAATAAAGTCACATCAAATATGAATATTCACAAATGAAAATAAAAGCTAAAAATAACATCAATATCAAGTGCAAGAATATAAGAAAAATATAAAGTAAACACAAATATAAAAATAAGTTTTAATCAAAAGAAAAACATTCGCAAAAGTAGTTAAAAGAAAAGTTTAAGTCAAGAGTAAATTGTCCAAATAAGAAAATAAATACAAAATGAATAAAATAAAGTATTAAAAACAGTAAAATTGTGGAGTGTTTACCGAATGTGTGCTCTAAAGTAAAGTAGAAGTCTATTGAATGCGATCTGACGCTCTTTTTTTTTTTTTGATGAATACCTCTTAGAGAAAAGTGATTGAAAGTAGCAAACCGTAAATGACAAATTCTTCTTGTATATATACTTGAATGAGAAAATGAGTGACTTTTCAACTATTGTGTCTTTTGTGCTTTTCCTTTACAATCGCTTATTAGGTATAGACTCCCTTTCATAATACTAATCATGTAATATATAGGTATAAGATGAAAGCATTTCTAATATAATTAATTAGCCTTTATCTTGTTATTATTAACACATTAAAACTATTAGACTTCTTCATGTCAAATAGATATATTTACTTATTTCTTTCATCTTATTATTATTATGTAATTCTCTAATATAAAATACTTATTAGCATGTATTCATATATACCTAATAACAGGAAACTAAATGTGCATGTACCTCAATAGGTAATATTAAATATTGACCTTAATAGATACCACGTATAGTCATCCTAATTCATTAACACTAATAGAGACAATGAATAATCACCTTAAAAGAAGTTATATTTATGTATATATTCAATCACTTTTATTAGAGATAATGTATTATTAAACACACTATATACTTAATCAGTTTATCTATTATTAGTTACATTAGCTTATGTAATTATTCACTTCATCTATGACATGTTACTTATAAATAGTGTCCATTTGCATACCTATTAAAATCAGTGAATGTTAATACCTAATAGGCCGAATCCGAATCATCATAAGTAAACCAAAGGTCATTTGAGGTGGAAGCATGAGAGTTCAAGATTCACCCATTTAGGGTGATGTGGCAACACCTTATTCATTTTGGCCTACTTTAAAATACTTATAGTATAGATTTGGCTATTTTGAAGTGGCAATTACCAAATTATACCTCATTTTCTGACAAAAAGGTTTGCTCGTATCGTTAAAATAAATCAAACTAATAGCATAAATATACAATCTGAATCAACTTTTAATTCCAATTTCACGGTTGTTTTTTAAAAGTTACAATTGTGTTTTTTTTTTTTTTTCACAATTGTTACAAGAACAAATAAGAGAAGTTTACAAATAGGGTCCTCCCTCATTTTTCTTAATTTTTTTCATATCAAAATTTTAAAATGAAATATATTAAGATGAAATAAAAAATAATATATGAAATCATGGTTGTGTTCGTATCGTCAAGACGAACAAACTAGTTTCATCAACATATAATCTGCAGGAACTTTGAGAAGCTAACAGTTGTTACAAGTTTACAAATGTTTTTTAGATGTGCATAGTCATTTTTTCACAATTTTTCCAAGAACAAAGAATAGAAATTCACAGTTGTTTTAATTAAGTTTATAATTTTTGCATGAAAATGTTCTATTTTGCTTAATTCATAGTTCTTTATAGTTAAGGTCATAATTTTTTTTAGCCTTTTATGACATCTATTTTTACAGTTTTATGACGTTATTTGACATATTTGTTAATTCACAGTTGCTCACAGTTAAGTTCACAGTTGTTTTTTAGTCTTTATAATCTCTATTTTTGCAATTTTATTAGATTATTTGGCATATTTGTTAAGTTCATAATTGTTTTTAGTTAAGTTCACAGTTGTTTTTTTGTCTTTTATGCCTCATTTTTTTGCAACTTTATGGGATTATTTGACATATTTGTTAAGTTCACAGTTGTTTAAGTGTTTAGAGACTCTATTTTTGCTATTTTAAGAGATTAGTTGACATAAGTTCACAATTTTTTTTAGTTAAGTTTACAGTTATTGTTAGTCTTTTATTTCCTCTATTTATGTTATTTTATGATATTATTTAATATATTTGTTAAGTTCACAGTTATTTTTAATTAATTTCATAGATATTTTAAGTTTTTTATGGTCAATTGATCGTAAACCGTCACCATTACAACCACAAATCAATTTATTAGTGCCAAAGTGTTGATTATTAAAAACCTCCAACATAATAAACATTATACTACCAACACACATATAGAGAAAAGGAAACAAATGTCAATACACACATAAACCCATTACCATTTTAGTCATTTTTCCATACATTGACACCAAACTTCATATTAACCAATCACCTTCAATCTAGGTTGTGTCTTAGTTCCCAATGGCCACTAAATAAATGAAGAGTTAAAATCACTTTACCTAACAATCAAAAGAATTGAGATTATTTTCCAGGACTTTACCGATGAATAGTGATAATGTGATATTACATGGACCACAACACCAAAAATAAATCTTCAAAACTCCATTTCTTAAATGGTAGATGATTAATGATAATAATCTCTTTGAACAAATCGTATACAATGTTGACACACACAATTCCTTACCACAAATTTCAATTTTAAGCCTACCTTTTCTTCATCCATAAACAACATTTACAAAAGGATGACACCACGACTTTTGGGGTCATAGCGGTTGAAGGATATCTGGCAGGATATATTTGAGTACCTAGAACACAACACAAGGAAGCATCTTTAAGGTCAAAATCAGATGTTAATCCAACTCAGGCCCTCGGGTGTGAGAGTAAGATATATGTGAGAGTAAGATATCAATGAGATATGATAACCAGAGAATAAGACTTGGAATGTCTTGAGTGTGTGTGTATGTGTTTAGGGTTTAGACAATGACTTACAATGTCAATTTGGCACTTATCCTGTCTAAGGGGACAAAGGTCTTCTATTTATAGGTGATGGTGAACTGCTTGTTGATGTAAGCCATGGGGTCAACCCTAAAGGGCAGCTTAGTCTTTGACCAGATATACGTGTCCGCATCGAATTGGCTCTGCCAGTAAAGGAAGATTCACTGTCAGAGAGGATGTCGTTGATAGGGACGGGAGCCATGTATTTGGGAGAGTTGGCGCGGCGCATTAATGGCGATAGTAGGCGTGAGTCGCATTTAATGCGATGGGAGTGAGCCGGCTACTTGTACGTCAGAGCCAATAAGTAAACTTGCTCAATAAGCTTTGATTTTAACAGGGAGTCTGGTATGAGACCGCAGTCAACATCTTGAGCGCGATCAATGATATTTGACGCGGGCACGGATGGAACGGTCACAACTCCCGCGTTCACCTGGCTGACGGTCTGAATCCCTTCAGTCTTGACTAGGATGGTAGGAGAGGAACACGGTCTTGACCTTGACGGTCTATCTGTCCGCGATCTTGACTCTGGCGGTCTAGGATATGCCACATCATACTGGGCATTTGGACCAGACCAAGCTGAAGCCCGATCTAGCTGGTTCGGGCTCATCACAAAATTAACTAATCGCAAATAAAATTAAAGCATAAACCCACCATAAACACGTACCCTCATTATTAGTGATGGGTACTAATAATCCTATTTTTAAAAATTAAAAGGTGTTTGGTAGGAACATGATTAACATAATTCAGATGTGATATCAGTACTCATTTTCCAGCAGTACCCTAACATACCTTTAAAAATTATGTTTCTTTAAAGATTTTTTTTGCAACTTAGATTGAACTTTAATAAAAAAAAATGTCATATTTGACTTATTTGGTTAACTTATTAATTGAATCTTTATCATTTATTTTTATAAAATTTTATGATTTTCATGAAAAAGTAAAAATTTATATTAATAGATGATTTACAATATTATTATTAACATTTTTATAATATCATAATTTTTCGTAGAAATTTATAAGAATTGTAATTAAAATTGAATTATAATTATTGTTGGACGGAAAGAGTAAATAAAAAGTAAAACCTTCGGCTTTCAAAAAAAAAAAAGTTAAAACCATTGCAATTAAAACAAAGAAAACGAAATACTGATTTGTGAAGATTAGAAACAAATTAGCGGAGGGAGACGACACCGTAAAGAGTGAAATTGATGTAAAACGCAGTGGAATAGATAAAACAAGAACAGTCTAAATCAATTTTTCTGCAAGGAATCCCAATTCCTTAAAATAATAACCTCTTAAAAGATTATTCCACAAGCCAAATTAATGACTTAGATAAACACACAAGGTGTAGAGTTTCGCAAACTAGCAAATAAATTAATTGATAAAAAGATCTCTATTACAAAATCTCTAGCAATCTATTCATTACAAAATTCCTAGCAATCTATTTATACTCACAAATCCTAATAAATAAGACAAAAACTCATGGAGAACATGAATACCCGTCTCATCCATGAGATGGGTCGGATCCATGACACGCGCCAAGGTGTATCAGCGCCCGCCCAAATCATTTCATGCCTTGGTCCAGTCCAGCCAACAGCCTTTGGCCCCAAATTGCTCCATCCTTGGCCCCAATTGGCCCCAAGCAGCCCAAAAAAAAAAATTAAAAAAAATTTTGCTCACGTGGCAGTCTCTCATAGGCCCAAAAAAAAAACAAAAAAATTAAATTTTTATTTTTTGTTTTTTTTTCGGTTTGTGAAAAGTAATAGTTACTATAACATAACGTAATAATTGTATGCATATAAAGTAATAGTTTGTATACATTAAAGTAATACATATATACATAAAAGTAATACTAGTATTTTTTCCTATGTTTTCTTCGTTTGGCAAAAGTAATAACTTATGTATATGAATGTAATAGTTTATACAAGTAAATGTAACACTTTGATAGATGAAATTGTAACATATTTCTATAGATAATGTAATACTTTTACATGTATCATGATAAATTTGAACTCATTGTAACTTATTGTTTGAAAACATATAGATATCTATACATACGTGTTACAATTATGTACAAATGCTATTACATATAAATAACACGTTTGTTACATTTTAGTTATAATAAGTATTACTTTTGCCAAACGAAGAAAACATAGGGAAAAACACTATTACTTTTCTGTATATATGTATTACTTTAATGTATACAAACTATTACTTTATAAGCATACAATCATTACATTATGTTATAGTAACTATTACTTTTCACAAATCGAAAAAAAAAAATTAAAAAATTAAAAAAAAACACTATTACTGATTATTTTGCTGATCCCAACGGTCAATATGAGCGCCTGAGTGATGCGAACATACCCCAGAAATTTGACGACGATCCAACGGTTAATGAAGCGGGAATTTGATTTTTAATATAGCGAATTTTTGCAGATTTTCGTCAGTTTTCGCCGCCGACCATTTCTCCCTCTCCGGCAATTATTTGGAAGATCCCAACGGTCGTCATGTGCGCCTAGGGGATGCGACCAAAGCCCAGAAGTTTCACGACGATCCAACGGTTAACGAAGTCGGAATTTGATTTTTACATATGCGATTTGGTTTTGATTTTGCCCAGAACCTAAGCCCATTTGACGGATCATGCCCCATGGGTCATGGGTCGACCCGTCTCATGCATGAGACGGATCCCCTTGTTCTCATGAGAGACCACCTCAATAAATAAAAGAAAAGAAATAAAGAAAACTTAATCAATAAAGAAAAATATAAAACCCTACTGACTAATTTAAAGATAATAAAAGAAATAATAACGATAATAATAATATGAGACGAATACTAAATAATTAAAACAAAATAAAATCATGTAGCTTCCTGAACTTCACGTGATAGATTTGGAATGAGGCGGCCACCCGGATCTAGGCGAGGCTGACGCCTCACTGGCAATAATCCGGACCATGGTATTCCCAAGTGAGGCGGCCGCCTAGGTCTGGTTGAGGCTGGCGCCTCACTTGCAGACTACTTCATGCAATTTCAATCCTCTTGAGGCTAGCGCCTGGCTCCCAATGAGGCTGGCGCCTCGCCAGCAGAAACTTCATTGTTGATTCATGTGATATGCTCCCCCACTTTAAAAGGATTCGTCCCCGAATCTGTGTCCGCATAAAGAGGTACATCCGGGTGATAATCAACCAAATCCGACACATTAAAAGTAGTCGAAATATTCCACCTAACCGGTAAATCCACAACATATGCATTGTCATTGATTTTCCTTAAAATCATGCACAATCTTCTTAGCATGAAGCTAGCTATACGTACCTTGAGGAAACCTCTCTTTACGCAAATGAATCATCACCATGTCTCCAACAGAAAAGATCTTCGAACGACGTTTCTTATCCGCGTATACTTTGTACTTTGCGTTTGACGCCTCAATGTTCTTCTTGACCTCATTATGGACTGCCTCATTCCTCTCCACCATATGTTCAGCTGCAATGCTATATCCCGGCAATTTTGGCAAAGGGGCCAAGTCAAGAGTATGCGTTGAGGGGTGTTGAAAAATAACTTCAAATGGAGACTTCTTCGTAGTTCGATTTGGCATATTATTGAATGCGAACTTAGCTTGTGCCAACACCATATCCCACTTCTTAGGATGATCACCACACATACAACAAATCATGGTGCCCAATGTTCGATTAACCACTTCTGTTTGCCCATCCATCTGCGGGTGAAAAGAACTACAGAACTGCAACTCCGTCCCAAAGATATGCCAAAGATTGCGCCAAAAATGACTAAGAAATTTGGTATCCCTGTCGGAAGTAATAGTCTTTGGAATGCCATGCAAACGTACAATCTCCTTGAAAAATAAACCCGTGATGTGAAGCATCAGAAGTTTTTCGATATGGAATAAAGTGAGCCATCTTTGAAAAATGATCTACCACTACAAAAACCGAATCATTTGACCATTGTGTTCGAGGTAACCCAAGGACAAAGTCCATAGAAATATCCTCCCAAGGACCCTCCGGGACAGGTAAGGGAGTGTACAAACCTGTATTTTGTGATTGCCCTTTGTTAACTTGACACACCATACACTTCTTAACAAATTTGTGTATATCCGTCCGGATTCGTGGCCAATAAAACCACTTCATAACCAACTCAACCGTCTTGTCTCTTCCATAATGTTCGGTGTTATGCACCTCCGCGATAAGACTCTCACGAACCGACCCTTGAGGAATGTAAAGTTTATCTGTATAGAACAAGAACCCCTCCTATAAGAAAAACAAACCAATAGGAGTCCCATCTCTACACTTGGCCCATTCTTCGAAAAAATCTGCATCATTCTCATATAGGTATTTCAAACAATCAAATCCCACAACAGTAGTATGCATGGTTACCAACAAACTTGATCTGTGACTCAAGGCATCCGTCACCCTATTTTGTTGTCCACTCTTGTGTTGAATAACAAAGGGAAACTATTGCAAATATGCTACCCATCGAGCGTGCATACGATTAAGAGAGTGCTTACCATTCATGTACTTTAAGGCCTCATGATCTGTGTGAAGAATAAACTCTTGATGCAACAAATATTGCTCCCAATGCTTAATAGCTTGAACCACCGCATAGAACTCAAGCTCATATGTAGTCCACTTCCGTTTCACGTCCTCTAACTTTTGGCTCATAAAAGCCACCAGTTTCTTACCATGAATCAAAACAGCCCCTATGCTAACCACTGAAGCATCCGTCTCAAGCTCAAATGGTTTGGAAAAATGGAGCAAAACTAGCAATGGTACACTAGTCAATTTTTCCTTTATCAATGAGAAACTAGCCGTTGCTTCCTCACCCCAATCAAACTTCTCTTTCTTCAAACATTCCGTAATTTGTGTCATGATAGTACTAAAATCTCGAATGAAGTGATGATAAAAAGTAGCAAGACCATGAAAACTCAGTACCTCTCTAACCGTCTTTGGTATAGGCCAATCACGAATAGCTCAAACTTTATCATCGTCTACTTGAATACCATCTGCACAGACAACATAACCCAAGAACAACAATTTATCTAACAAAAAAGAACATTTCTTGAGGTTAACATATGATTCATTCTCTCTCAATGTTTGCCAAACCGCTTTCACATGCTCAAGATGTTCCCTCTCCGTCTTGCTAAAAATCAAAATATCATCAAATTATACCACCAAAAATTTGCCATTAAATGGTTTCAACACTTGATGCATCAATCTCATGAAAGTACTAGGAGCATTAGACAAACCAAACGGCATCACCGACCATTCATACAATCCCTCCTTTGTTTTGAAAGCGGTCTTCTATTCATCTCCGGGCCTAACACGCAGTTGATGATAACCACTCTTCAAATCGATCTTGGAGAAGACTTTGGAACCCCTAAGAATGTCCAACATGTCATCCAAATGAGGGATTGAAAATATGTACTTCACTGTGATCTTGTTGATTGCCCTACTATCCACACACATACGCCAAGTACCATCTTTCTTAGGAACAAGTAAGGCCAGAACCGCACAAGGACTCATACTTTCTTGTATATAACCCTTCTTCAGCAAATCCTCCACTTGTTCTCTCAAAATCTCATGCTCAGTCGAGCTTATTCTATAATGTGGGAGATTAGGTAACGATGCACTCGGAACTAAATCAATGTGATGTTGAATATCACGTAAGGGTGGTAACCCCGAAGGCAAGTCATCGGACATAATGTCACTAAAATCATCCAATAGTGATTGCAATGATTTAGGAATCAAGCTAACTTTCCCCGTTGTCCCTTTACTAACCACGTCAAGAAAAAAAGGAGCATCAACCATATCATCAACAAACTCTCTAGGAGTGCATAAAGAAACAATAGGCTTAACCTTCTTCGTACCATAAAAACTAGTATCTTTTAAAGGGCATAAATGAAAACGAACATCATCTTTCTTGAAGCTTAGGAAATTATCCCTCCCCTTATGCACAACATTAAGATCAAATATCCAAGGTCTACCCAACAACACATGGCATGCGTTCATATCAACAATATCACACAAAATCTCATCCTTATATTTATAAATAGAGAAGGGTAGAAGACATTGCTCGTGTACCTTAATATTGCCGACGTTGTTAATCCCCCCCATGGAGTAAGGTGAAGGATGTTTGCGTACCTCGAGCTTCAGCTGTTCCACCAATCCACGCGCCACTAGGTTTTCACTACTTCCGCTATCAAGAATGAATGTAGTGTCGAAATTGTGAATCTTCCCTTTGGTGCGAAAAATGTTATGTCTCTCTGGGTTGTTCTCTTCCTTAGGTGTAGTTAACATAAGTTTGTGAACCACATAAGACCCATGCTCCTCCTCTTCATTGGGGTCATCCTCCCCACAATTTGGATCAATCCAACAATCTTCACAATCTTCTTCCTCATCCTCTTCGATATCCTCCCTATCCACCATGTTAATCCCTTTGCGATATAGACTAGAAATATGACCTGGTTGGCCACACTTATAGCACTTGTTACCATAATTTTCGTGCAAGGATTAGAAGCCGACTGCCCACTATCATGGATGTTGATGTTTCGACGAACTGGTGGAGCTTGGGGAGCGGTGGGGGTTAGTTGCTTCCCATCACCAACCTTGGGACCTGAAAGTTGAGCTTTGTCTTGTCCCACAACCGAATTATCAACCGCCGATTGGTTTTTGAACCCCGAAGAAGATGCATCAACAAACTTCCTAAACGTTGTTGGAGGAGATAAGTAGCAGATAATTGGCGCTCGACCTTTCTCGCCCTTGTGATCGCTTCATTAACGGAATGATTAGTAAACAATTCCACTTGGTTCTTAATATTGAGACGAAGACCACCAACAAACCTTTCAACTTTTTGTACTTCCAACTCATGTATGTCCGAACGAGCGGTAATCACATGAAAATCAAAGACGTATTCATCGACCGTTCGACTCCCTTGCTTGCAATTCAAAAATTTCCAATAAAATTCCTGCTCATAATCTTCGGGTAGAAAAGGATCTCTTAATTCTCTCTTCATATCTTCCCAACGAGTAATGGGAGGCCAACCACTACGTGCTCTATGTCTAGTCAATTGCGTCCACCATGCATTAGCACTAGCACGGAGTTTATAAGAAACATAAGGTACCTTTCTATCTTCTTCAATTCTCATCAACACAAAGAATTTCTCGACTTCGGAGAGCCAATCCACAAACTCTTCTGCCGTCAAATGCCTGGTGAAGAACGGTATATCCGCTCTAATCTTGGGTCGTTGTTCGGGAGGAGGCGCTACCCTGGCCTCTTCTTCTCTTACGTTATGAACCTCCCCACGAGCGCCTTGATTTCCTGGTTGTTCACCACCACGACCAACATTCAAAGCCTCCAAGATCTCTGCGTGATGGTTAGCCGCCTCCATTCGATCCTCGTGCAACACTGTTAAAGTAGCGTTTAGAGCATCGAGAATGGTTTTCAAGTTGAGTTCTCCATCGTTAGCCATCATCCATGGATCGTCCTTTTCTGATACCAATTGATGTAAAACACAACGGAATAGATAAAACAAGAACGGCCTAAACCAATTCTTCTGCAAGGAATCGCAATTTCTTAAAACAATAACCTCCTAAAAGATTATTCTGCAAGTCAAATTAATGACTTAGATAAACACATAAGGTGTAGGGTTTTACAAACTAGCAAAGAAATTAATTGATAAAAATATCTCTATTACAAAATTCCTAGCAATCTATTTATTACAAAATCCCTAGCAATCTATTTATACTCGTAAATCCTAATAAATAAAGGAAAAGAAATAAAGAAAACCTAATCAATAAAGCAAAATTTAAAACCCTGATAATAATAATACGAGACGAATAATAAATAATTAAAACAAAACAAAATCCTGTAGCTTCCTGAACTTCACGTGATAGATTTGAAATGAGGCGGCCACCCGGATCTAGGCGAGGCTGGCACCTCACTGGCAATAATCCGGACCATGGGATTCCCAAGTGAGGCGGTTTCCTGCGTTTAGGTGAGGCTGGCGCCTCACTTGCAGGCTACTTCATGCAATTCCAATCTTCTTAAGGCTAGCGCCTGGCTCCCAATAAGGCTGGCGCCTCGCTAGCAGAAACTTTATTGTTGATTCATGTGCTACATCATGCTGCCCCACTTTAAAAGGATTCGTCCCCGAATCCGTGTACACATAAAGAGGTACATCCGGGTGATAATCAACCAAATCTGACACATTAAAAGTAGGCGAAATATTCCACCCAACTGGTAAATCCACAACATATGCATTATCATTGATTTTCCTTAAAATCTTGCATGGACCAATCTTCTTAGCATGAAGCTTGCTATACGTACCTTGAGGAAACCTCTCTTTGCGCAAATGAACCATCACCATATCTCCAACAGAAAATATCTTCGAACATCATTTCTTATCCGCGTGTGCATTGTACTTTGCGTTTGACGCCTCGATGTTCTTCTTAACCTCATTTTGGACCGCCTCAATCCTCTCCGCCATATGTTCAGCTGCAATGCTATATCCCGACAATTTTGGCAAAGGGACCAAGTCAAGAGTATGCGTTGGGGGTGTTGAAAAACAACTTCAAATGGAGACTTCTTCGTAGTTTGATTTGGGATATTATTGAACGCGAACTCATCTTATGCCAACACTATATCCCACTTCTTAGGATGATCACCACACAAATAACGAATCACGATGCCCAATGTTCGATTAACCACCTATGTTTGCCCATCCGTCTGTGGGTGAAAAGAACTACTGAAGTGCAACTCCATCCCAAAGAGTGCCCCAAATGGGCGTATCAGCCAAATCATTGGTTCGGTTCTAGATGTAGCTTTTCCAGCGGGCAAGATGCCTAATATTTATAATGCTCTGGTAGTTAAAGGTCGAGATACTCTTGGTCAACCAATTAATGTGACTTGTGAAGTACAACAATTATTAGGAAAAAATCGAGTTAGGGCTGTAGCCATGAGTGCTACAGACGGTCTAATGAGAGGAATGGAAGTGATTGATACGGGCACTCCCCTAAGTGTTTTGGTCGGTGGAGCCACTCTTGAATGAATTTTCAATGTTCTTGGAGAGCCCATTGATAATTTGGGTCCTATAGATACTCGCACAACATCGCCTATTCATAGATCTGTGCCCGCTTTATCTATTTAGATACAAAATTATCTATTTTTGAAACCGAAATTAAAGTAGTCAATCTTTTAGCCCCTTATCGTCGTGGAGGAAAAATCGGACTATTCGGCGGAGCTGGGGTGGTGAAGACACTACTTATTATGGAATTGATTAATAATATTGCCAAAGCTCATTGTGGTGTATCTGTATTTGGCGGAGTCGGTGAACGTACTCGTGAAGGAAATGATCTTTACAAGGAAATGAAAGATTCTGGAGTAATTAATGAACAAAAGTTTGCAGAATCAAAAGTGGCTTTAGTTTATGGTCAGATGAATGAACTGCCGGGAGCTCGTATAAGAGTTGGTTTGACTGCCTTAACTATGGCCGAATATTTTCGAGATGTTAATAAATAAGATGTACTTCTCTTTATCGACAATATCTTCCGATTTGTCCAACTAGGATCTGAAGTCTCGGCCTTGTTGGATAGAATGCCGTTTGTTGTGGGTTATCAATCTACCCTTAGTGCTGAAATGGGTTCTTTACAAGAAAGAATTACTTCTACTAAAAAGGGGTCTATAACGTCTATTCAAGCAGTTTATGTACCTGCAGACGATTTGACCGACCCTGCTCCTGCTACCACATTTGCACATTTAGATGCTACTATTGTACTATCAAGAGGATTAGTTGCAAAAGGTATATATCCCGCAGTAGATCCTTTAGATTCAACGTCAACTATGTTACAACCCCGAATCGTTAGTGACGAATATTATAAAACTGCGCAAAGTGTTAAGCAAACGTTACAACGTTACAAAGAACTTCAGGACATTATAACTATCCTTGGATTGGACGAATTATCCGAAGAGGATCGTTTAACCGTAGCAAGAGCGCGAAAAATTGAGCGTTTCTTATCACAACCCTTTTTTGTGGCAGAAGTATTCACCGGTTCTAAGGGAAAATATGTTCCAGTAGAAACAATTTGAGGCTTTCAATTAATTCTTTTCGAAAAATTAGATGTTCTTCCTGAACAGACCTTTTATATGGTAGAGAACATCGATGAAGCTACGACAAAGGCTATGAACTTAGAAATGGAGAGCAATTTGAATAAATGACCTTAAATCTTTGTGTACTGACCCCTAATCGAATTATTTGGGATTCGAAAGTGAAAGAAATTCTTTTACCTACTGATAGTGGACAAATTGACGTATTACCAAATCACGCCCCTATTGCCACAGCTGTCGTTATAGGTATTTTGAGAATACGCCTTAATGACCAATGGGTAACGGTAGCTCTGATGGGCGGTTTTGCTAGAATAGGTAATAATGAGATCATTGTTTTAGTCAATGATGCGGAGAAGAGTCGTGATATTGATCCACAAGAAGCTCAGCAAACTCTTGAAATAGCTAAAGCTAATTTGAGCAAAGCTGAAGGAAAGAAACAAACAATTGAGGCAAATCTAGCTCTCCGCTGGGCTAGGACATGAGTAGAGGCTATCAATGAGATTTCGTAAATGTGGGTTCGAATAATAAAAAAGTTTCGATTGACAAAAGGCTTTTTTGGTTGTTTTGTTTGATTTGTCAATTAAATACAATCAAATCTAATTAAACGGAATCAGATTTGGATGCAACGAAAAAAAAAGAAGGGAGAAAATCACCCCTTTGATTAAGCCAATTGCTAATCAATTTCAATCTCTTATTATTGACAAAATATAGTCAATTACAATATCCCCCGTGAATATTGATATTGATTCGATAAAGGCTTATTCTATCTACGTGTCCCGCATAATCTTTTCACTATCCAAGTCAAAATCAGATGAATAGAGTTTTATTTGTTCATAACATACTCACTTAGATAGAAACTAAAAGCTATACTAAGTGATTCTCGACTCGATATTCATTAAGAAAAATTCCAATATCTTCTTATAAGAAGATATTTTTATAAATAATAATAACATGGACAAATGGGAAATCTATTACGTGAAGTTCAGGAAGCTACGTGATTTTGTTTTATTTTAATTATTTAGTATTCGTCTCGTATTATTATTATCGTTATTATTTTTTTTTATTATCATTAAATTAGTCGGTAGGGTTTTATATTTTCCTTTATAGATTAGGTTTTCTTTATTTATTTTCCTTTATTTATTAAAATTTGCGAGCATAAATAGATTGCTAGGAAATTTGTAATAAATAGATTGCTAGAGATTTTGTAATAGTGATCTTTTTATCAATTAATTTCTTTGCTAGTTTGCAAAATTCTACATCTTGTGTGTTTATCTAAGTCATTAATTTGGCTTGCATAATAATCTTTTAGGAGGTTATTATTTTAAGGAATTGTGATTCCTCGCAGAAGAATTGATTTAAGCCATTCTTGTTTTATCTATTCCGCCGCGTTTTACATCAGAAATGAAAGAACACAATTTTGGGATTCCTGTGTATAGATAGGGGCATATTTTGGGATATCTTTTCCTTCCTCACGTCAATATTAATAATTTCAGTTTTTACCCAATATTATTAGTGAGGGAATACCCTAATACCAATAATGCGTCTAATTAATACCCTAATTAATACCGTTGCCTTATTTTCAACCAAACTTCGGATTAATCGTTTTAATAATCTCATTCAAAATTATCCGATTCTTATATTACCGTCTAACAAACGGACCCCAAGAGTTTAAGTTTATTTGATAATGACAAATCATATACTTTCTTCGTCCCGTTCGAAAGGGCACAAATTTTCTTTTTGGGCATTTCATTTGAAAGGGCACAACCCAAAAATGAAAAGTTTTTTATTACTTCTTTATTTGTAGGACCCACTTGTCATACTCTCACAATAAATATTCACTAACTATTCCCTACACCCACTTTCTCTTTTCTACATCACCTTTCACTCACAACATTTATTTCATTATACATTTTTTCTCTTTCCTACATCACTTTTCTTAATTCTCGTGTAAGGACACAAAAATGCCTTTTAGGACGGAACGGAGGGAGTATATCTTAATTTAATTAAAATTTCAACTAACACTCAAAAAAACTGTTTGAATTATTTTCTTTTCACTTATATTTTTTCTTCATATTTCCTAAAATAAATAATCTTATTTCTTACAAATAACAAATATATTATTTTAATAGCTTAATAATTATAAAATAAATAAATTATCATTCATGAAGAAGTATTGAAACAAAAGAAAGTTTTAGGTATAGCAAAATATAAATAAATTAAATATGTTGATAGATTTTATTCGCTTTTTCCTTCTTACATTGTTAAAAGCTATTTTTAATACTCAAATTCCTAGATTAAAATTAATAGCTATATTTAATACATTTTAAATATTTTAAGTGATTTGATATTTTTATTTTTATTTATCAAAAATGCTTAATTTTATAATCTTTTAAAATATTAAAAATTAATAGCTTAATTTGATTAACAAACAAACCTCTTAGCGTATGTTTGTGTTGGAGAGGAAAGAACCTAACGGGCCTTGGTCCAGTGGTACAATGGTGACTTCCCGAAGGGGAGGTCGCCGGTTCGAGTTCCCCCAATGGAATTTTTGGGGCTTTATTTCTTACCTTGGTTGGTGGTCCTGTGAGCTGGCACATCCGTGCGATTAAGGAAAGCGGCATTCTGGGCCAGATCCTCAGTGTGGGGAGTTCAAATCTTGACAGGTGCAAAGTTGGAGCAGCCATTTGGTGTTGTAATAGTGATGTAAATGCCTCTTTGGCAGGAGCAACTGGAGCAGCCATTTGGTGATGTAAGAGTGATGTAAATGCCTTGTAGGAGGGCTTCCTTGGGGCTCTGGAGTATAAGGAGCCGCCACCCCTACGTATGCACATCTCGCGATTTATCTCCGCCAAAGATACCGAGGCCACTGCGATCCAGGGATTAGTTCGACAAAACCTGAACCCGGGTATCAAAAAAAAAAAAAGAAAAAAAAAAAAAAAGGAAAGAAAACGCGTTTTTGTTTAGTACTACGAGGAGGATAGTTTAGATATTACGAAGTGTCATTAAAAAACAAGCGTAGGACTGATTTTGATGCTTGATTGAGTAGATTGTTAAATTTCAAATTTCAGTCGGGAGGAGCCAACGACAATTTTCCCCATTTTCAAATGTCATCATTGGTTATAGCTTTGCAATCCAGAGCATCGACATCCAATTGAAGTGAACTGGACCCCGTGTTTCCTATTATGTCAAGACATCCCATCAGTCTCCTCAAAACCCTATAGAACGTCCATTACGCTTTAAATAGTCCAAGCACCATACAAAATGAGTCTTATTAGACCATCTACGGACTACAATGTAATGTAATGAATTGTTGAAGGGGGTGTTGAAAAATTGAAAAGAATGTTAAAATTATTGAAAGGGATGTTAAAAAAATACTCCCTTCGTCCCCATAAGAGCTTTTCTTTTTGTCATTTTGGGTGTCCCGCTAATAGTTTTTATTTTCCTTTTTTGGCAAAGGAATCTTTACTATTTCCTCCACTTATTCTCTCTCCTCATTATTTTAATACTCACAACACTATTATAATTTATTATTTCCTCCACTCATTCTCTCTCCTATTTTCAAATTACACTCACATCTTTACTTCCCTCCCATTTCCTTAATTTGCGTAATTTTTAAAAAAGTGGAAGTAATTGTTGGGACGGAGGGAGTATAGTGTTGAAATTTTTCAACATGTTAATAATGTTAATAAAAAGAGATGGAGCCGGCTTTTTCTACGTGGCGCCTTGTAATTTGGCCGAAATGGCACGTGCCATACACTTGTATGTATGTAGGCGAAAATCTTTTATTTCTTTGACACTTGGTGTTCGTTCATTGGCCGGTTGGATTTCAGATTTTTTTTTATCTGATTTTTTTACCTCAATTATTTTATAATAAACTAATTTTTTTTAAAAAAATTTTACACCAAAACCATGTACAATGGTTTCAACACCATTTAAATTTTAAAAAATATTAAAAATATTATTTTAAAAACAATATAATTTTAGTTGAAATAATAAATTGCCAAAAATTGTAAATATAAGTTATTATATATAAGATTGAATTTTAAAGTGTACACACACACACATTAAAAGTTACGCTCTTTATCATTTTGATTTTGATCGTTCCAATTAAAATTACACTTTTTTAAAATATAATTTTTAAAATACTTCCTTATTCAATGTGACATACTTGAATATTCACAACAACTATTTAATTATTATACTTTCCCGCATTCTTCCTTCACCTCACTTTCCAAATTCACAACACTTACATTACTTTTTTTTTCTCAATCACAACACTTACACTGCTTTATTTTTTCTTACCTCTCGTGTCTCTTAATTTAACATTGCACGATTATTAAGAAATCAATGCAAAATTGAGTCAACAATAGCAGTGGTTTGAAAATAAAATTATCTAAATTATTTTTCATAGAATAAGTAGTTTGAAAATATAATTATCTAAATTATTTTTCATAGAATAAGTAGAAGAAAAGTAGATGGGTAACTAACAATATTTTGTAATTCTATGAATTTTATCAGAACAATGTTATTCAAAACATTAATAATCTTAAATAGAAATGTCTAAAAATGGAAACTAAAACCTTTAAACCCAAAAGGAGGAATGGAACAAATTTTTTTGTGGGACGGAGGGAATACATAAACTATACTCCCTCCGTCCCATTATATGCTTTACCCTTTTGGCAATGCATGCAAATTAAGGAAAAATATAAGTGAAAAAAATGTTGTGAGTGTAAAAGTAAAATAGGAGAGAGAATGAGTGGAGTGAATAGTAAATTTGAAAAGTGTTGAGAGTATAAAAGTGAAATAGGAGGGAGAATGAGTGGGTGGAATAGTAAAAATTCTTTGTCATTTTAGAAAAGGTGAAGCTTTTAACGGGACACCCATTTTGATAAAAGGTGAAGCTTGAAATGAAACGGAGGGATACTCCCTTTGTTTTATCCGAAAAAATATAAAATTCTGTTTTTTATGTCCCATTTTAAAAAACACAATCATAAAATAAATTTTTTTAGTAATTTATTATTTATAGGACTCATTTGTTATAATCACAATAACTATATATCCACTTACTATTTTCGAAACTAACCTCTTTCTCTCTCATATTTCATTTATTATACTTACAATATTTACTCTACTACTATATACTCCCTCCGTCCCACTCGAAGTGTCACTTTTTACCCAAAGAGGTGTCTCGTTTATAGTGTCACCTTTCCTAAAAAGGAAATATTTTATTAATATTTTATTATTTCATCCACTATTTCCTCCACTAATTCTTTCTCCTCTACACTCACAACACTTTTTAAATTCAATATTTCCTCCACTAATTCTCTCTCCTATTTTCAAATTATACTCACAATATTTTTTCTTCCCACACTTTTTTTTAATTTGCGTGCCACCCCTTAAAGAGTGACACTCTTGGCGGGACGGAGGGAGTATTATCTTTAATGTTCGTTCAAAACTCATTTTAACGTGTACTCCCTCCGTCCCATTAATAATTTCATCTTTTGCCATTTTGGGTGTTCCATTGAAAGCTTCACCTTTCCTTTTTTGACAAAGAATCTTTACTATTCCCTCCAATCATTCTCTTTCCTACATTATTTTAATACTCACAACACCATTATAATTTACTATTCCCTCCACTCATTCTCTCTCCTATTTTACTATTACACTCACAACATTTTCTGCACCCTTAATTTGCATGTCGAAGCCAAAATGGTGAACCAAATAATGAGACGGAGGGAGTATATACTCCGTATGTATAGACGAGGAAGAGGCCAAGCAAAGCAAAACAAGTGGCATGCATGCCGTAGCAGCACCTGATCAGCGTGGATTAAGGGTTGACACTAACTCGTGCATGGATGGAACGTTCTGCTACATCTTTCGTCCCTTCTAAAACAAGCCATCAGTTCTTACTTCTTTCCAGTACTCTCTATTTAATTTTCTGACGCATCACAGTAATAGTGGAGGCACTGAGATTCTTCTCGGCGTGGTATACTCCTTTTCGTTCCGTATGAAATTTTATAAATAAGTTTAGATTAAATTAAAAAAATGTATGATTAATGTAAGTGCGATGAATATGAAAAGTAATGTAGCAGAGAAAAAGTGGGATAGAAAATTGTAAGTTAATTGATATTTTAAGTATAAAAGTAAATTAAGAAAGAAAATGAAAGAGAAAAATAGTAAAATTTTTTTTATCATTTTAATAAAGTAAAATCTTATATGAGACATCCAAAATTATAAAAGTAAAAACCTTACACGAAATGAAGGAAATATATTAAGAGAAATTTGAGAGTTCCCAATCCGAGTTTACAGTAATTTATCTGATAAATTAATACGGAGTACTCTCTTCTTCGTTTTATTTAATTTTTTTTTTTTTTTGGTCTCAAAATTAGAAACTTTATTGGGATTTGGGAGATGGACGAAGTAATATTTGTAAATTTGTCTAGTGTTTAAAAAAATTAAAAGCGATTGCCCTCTCATCTGTTGTGCATTCGCAAATGATTATTTATAACTAAGACCACTCCCATCAGTGACTTTTTCATGAGAGTCACTATAAAAAAAAAAAAAAAGCAAAATCAAAGAAAGTCATGAAAAGTCACAACCGAGGTTGGCCAATTGCCCTTCGGTTGACCCCGGTTGGATCACAATTTATTGTTTTTTTTTTATTTCACCAAATTATTTTGATTTTGTGCTTATATAAATATATTTTTAAAATTAGTATATTTTATATAATTATATAAATTAAAAAAAATAAAAAATATATCAAAATTCATTTTTTTATAATTGTATGGGTAATTATTTTTAATAATTGTACAGGTAATTTTAAAAATATTATTATTAATAAATTATTTTAAAAAATAAAATGATAAGTATTTTAGATAAATTGAAGTAAAGAAAAAATAAATATTTTATTTTTAAAAGGTTGGGTTGGGTTGGGTTGGCTTGGGTCACTGATGGGAGTATAAATTATACTACCTCCGTCCCGGCCGAAGTGTCCCAACTTTCTATTTTGGGCGTCCCATTTAAAATGTCTCATACCCAAAAAAGGAAAGTTTTTTCACTATTCCACCCACTCATTCTCTCTCCTACTTTATTTTTACACTCACAACATTCTCTCTCCTAACTATTCATTCCACTCATTCTCTCTCCTATTTAATTTTTCATACTCACAACATTTAAACTTTTCTCTTTCTTACATCACTTTCCTTAATTCTCGTGCAATTGTCTTTTTCGGACACTTCGGCCGGGACGGAGGGAGTATAAGGTTGGGGTTGTGTATATGGAAGTGAAAGAAATTAATATTTTATTTGAGGTTGGGTTGGGTCGGGGTCACTGATGGGGATAGTCTAACCTGGATGCCTTAGAATATTGTGTTTTCAAAGTTAAATATTTTTCGAGTGGAAATTTTGTAAATGCCAGGCTCTGTTTGTTTGCTCGTAAAATATTTTTCGAAAAACGTTTTCCTCATTTTCTGATATTTGGTAAGCACCGAAAAATAGGAAAAATATTTTTCAGAAAATGTTTTCCCACCTTTTCGACGTAAAATGACTTACAGATTTTTTTCTAAGTAAAACATTTTCCGAAAAATGGTAACACCCTCACACACCTAACTTTTTATACACACCCAAGTTACCCACCCCACTCACCACCCCCACCCCCACCCACAGCCCCCACCCCACCCCACTCACCACCACCACCCCACCCCCTGCCCTCCCGAGTAAAAAAAAATAACCATTTAAAATTTATTTTTAACAACTCACCCCACTCCACTCACCACCACCACTCCTGCCCCCACCCCCCATCGGGTAAAAAAAAATAATTTAAAATTGATTTTTATCAACTCCCCACCCCACTCCACTCACCACCACCACCACCCCTGCCCCCACCTCCCGTCAGGTAAAAAAAAAATTAATCATTTAAAATTTATTTTTAACAACTCCCCACCCCACTCCACTCACCACCACCACCCTGCCCCCCACCCATGCCCTCAACCCCTGCCCCCCACCCCCCTCCACTCACCACCATATCCCTGCCTCCCACCCCACCCCACCCCATCCCACCCCACTCAAATTATCTCAAATTGTGTTTTTATTGAAAAATATTTTCGTGAAACATATGAAAAATTTTTCGAATTTTTTTTTTTGTCAATCAGTCGAAAACATGTTTATATCATTTTCAAGAAATCATTTTACATGAAATTCGTCTTTCAAAAAATATTTTACGAAAATTATTTTTCGTAAAACATTTTTCGTTGAAATAAACGGAGCCTCCATAATATAGGGCGGTGTGTCGAAACTATACTTAAAAAGGCAGTTGTGTGTCCCAATACATTGTGATGAGAGATATAAGGCCATGTACAATAGTGGGTTGAGAGGGGTAGTTGAGAGGGTTTCAACTAGTTTAGTTTGGGCAATAAAGGAGTTGAAGGGGGATAGTTGAAGGGAAGGGTTGAACATTTCCAACCCGGTTGAATGGGACACGTGGCGCCTCATCATTGATCCGTGAATGGAACATTTCCAACCAGGCGCGTGAAGGCTTTTTTTTTTTTTTTTTTTTTTTTTTTTTGCTTCAATGACACGTGGCGCTGTATGATTGGTCCGTACTTTATCATTTTTTCACCCAATTATTTAAGCTCAATTATCTCATAATAAATGATTTAAAAAAAAAATTCACCAAAATTCATCATTTTTTTCCCTACAAATTGATATAAGTTTCATTTGATTTGGACACAAAAAAAAAAACCACTCATTTTTCAATTTGAGTTGAATTATCACCTAGTAAATTAATTTTTTTTTAATTTTTTTTTCACCAAAATTAACCTTTTTTTTTCCCTACAAATTGATATAAGTTTCATTTGATTTGGACACAAAAAAAAAAAAACACTCAAAGTAGTGGGATATAGAATGATGAGTTGGGAGGAGTTGAATTTTAAACTAAACTAGCTTATTGTGGGGGGTGTAGTTGAGAAAGTAGTTGAATGATTAAGTGAATGGAGAGAGAAAATGAGGTATCGTAATATTAGGATAGTTGAATATTTTTTGTGGGTTGAATTATTGGACTTGGTCTAAGGTCGAATATTGTGAATGGTCACAAAATCAGCTTTTTGGTAAATCCATGGCTTCACAATGGTACTAGTGCATTTGGTGGCATTGTAATTTTATTCACGAGCACCCTCGTTTGCCATTCCTTTGTTTATATTTTTATTTAATTCAAATTGTCAATGTCATGATTAATAATATTTGGGTTGAGCATCTAAAGTTTTTGTAGAGCCTACTTAAACTTGTATTATGCTTTTGCATCTAAATTAATGGTTGTTTGATTTCAAAAAAAAAAAATCATTTACAAAATAGTATAAAAATAATTATTATTTTTATAATTTTTTGATTAAAGTTCAACTTAATTTATCAATAAGTAAGACGTTTATAATTGGGAATTGTAGCACCTATCCTCTATCAAAGGGTGAATTTCAACACTCTGGGTGGAATTGCGGTCATCAAAAACCAGCCCGAGAGGTTTCTCCGGACATTGGAGGAGAAAAGAAAAAAGAAAAGTCAAGCATCCTGCTCACAATTGGATGAGGAAGCAAAGCGGAGCAAAGGCAAAGACAAATGCCCGCTGCCCGAGTTCGTGAGTATGCACTCATTCCATTCCACCAAGGTAGAGCTCAAAAAGAACGGAAAAGCGAAGAGGATGGCTCCTATTGACAGAGTATATGTTGATAGAGGAATCCTGGGAGACATAGACCGAGAGATCACATATTCTATGTCCGCTTTACCAGGATCAAGCTCCTCCCCATCACCGATCGTTGTTGACTCTCTCCATAATCGTGAAATTAGCGATCTCCTCCCTAACGACGAGCTCGAGGAGGTGATAATTAATATCCACTATCTCGAGCAAACAGTTAAGGTTGGTTTGAAAATTCACCCGGATGAAAGAAAGATCTTGATCGAATTCATTAGAAGTAATTGTGATGTGTTCGCATGGAAAATGCAGGATATACAAGGCATAAGCGAGGACTATCTTCCATAAACTCAATGATAACTCTACTTTCGCATCCACCAAAAATCAAGATACTTTTCTCTAGAAAAGGAGACCGCGATCAAGGAAAGGTAGAGAAATAGCGTACCCCAAGTGGCTTGCCAATGTTGTTATGGTGAAGAAAGCCAATGGAAAATGGAGAATGTGTGTTGACTTCACAGACCTCAACAAGGATTGTCCCAAGGATTATTTTCCCCTTCCTCGAATAGATCTCCTGGTCTATAGCCGAACACAGAGTTTTGAGCTTCATCGATGCATATTATGGTTACCACCAGATTAGAATGGCTCCTGAAGATTTTACCTCTGTAGCTTTCATCGCCGTGGGCAAAACATACTCTTATACAATGATGCCCTTTGGGCTAAAAAACGCAGGAGCCACCTACTAAAGGATGGTTAATATCGTCTTTAAAGACCAGTTGGGCAGAAATTTTGAGGCCTACATAGATGATATGGTCATAAAGACGAAGGAGAATGCCCACGAGCTTGACGTGGCAGAAACTTTCTCCAACTTGGGCACAATAACATGAAACTTAACCCCCTCAAATGTGCCTTTGGGGTAAAATCGGGCAAGTTTCTAGGATTCATGGTCAATCAGTGTGGAATAGAGGTGAACCCCGAAAAAATCCAATCGCTCTTAGAGATGAAACCTCATGCGTGCGTAAAATATGTGCAAAAGCTTAATGGGCCCATAACCGCACTTGGACGCTTCATATCGCGGTCTGCAGAGAGATGCCTCCCCTTCTTCAAAACTCTTAAAGGGGGGAAGAAAGCTAACGAGTTCGCATGGAATGAGGACTGCAATCAATCTTTTGAATAAGTCAAGAAATACCTCGGGCAGCCCCCTCTCCTAAGCAATTTGGTGCCCTGGGAAGAGCTTCTTCTGTTTTTAGCAGCCACTGACTTGGAAGTTGCTGCTGTTCTTGTAAGGGAGGAAAATAACTCCCAAAAACCAGTGTACTATGTATCAAAGGCGCAGTCCGTCGTAGAAAGCCGCTATCTTAATATAGAGAAGTTAGCTTATGCCTTGCTTGTAGCTGCTCGAAAATTACGAGCTTACTTTTATGCACACTCCATAACTGTATTCACAGAAGCACCACTTAGAAAGGTTTTGCACAAACCAGAATCCTCAGGGAGGATGCTAGCATGGTCTATAGAGATCACTGAGTACCAGATCACCTACTCCCCCAGAAGGACCATCAAAGCACAAGCCTTAGCTGATTTTGTGGCAGAAACATCATTTAACCTTGCGGACAGCGAGCTGGGGAGAAGAAAGAGGGTAGAACCCCAAGAAACCCAAGAAACCCAAGAAAATTAAATGTCAAATACGGATCTAGCTAAAGAGTTACCACAAGAAATATGGACTCTATTCGTGTGCGGATCTGCGAGCAAGCTATTAAGAGGCGCGGGCATTCTACTGATCGCTCCATGCGGGGAGAAATTCAAAAGAGCCTTGAGATTCAAATATGAATCATCAAACAATCATGCTGAGTATGAAGCAATCATAGCGGGCATGGAGTTGGCTAGAGATATGGGGGTCCCAAATATTGAAATAAATAGTGACTCTCAACTCATAGTAAATCAGATAAAAGGGGAATATGACACAAATAACCCAGTCCTAGCCAAGTACTGCGGTCTAGCAATATTCCTTCTCAAAAACTTTGAATACTATGAGCTAAAGCAAATTATGAGGGAAGGCAATATAGAAGCAGACCTCCTCTTCAGAATCACTGAGTAAGAGATAGAGGATCTAAACGCGAACTGCCAAATCGAATTCGTAGAAATGCCTGCCATTGATCGAATTCAGATTAACAACATTGAGGATCAAGAAAGGGACTGGGTAGATGAAATCCAAGATTACATCGAGAAAGAAGCCCTCCTCGAGGATCAAGCAAAGGCTAGACTCATCAGAAAGGTGGCAGCAAAATACACGATCATTGACAAAGTGCTTTACCGGTGATCATTCACCAAACCTTTGCTCAGATGTGTGAAAACTCACATGGTCACCAATTTACTCTATGAAGTCCATGAAGGAGTTTGTGGCGTCCATCTGGGTGCTCGCACACTCTCGGACAAGATCAAATTTCAAGGGTTCTATTGGCCGACCATGAGAAAGAACGCTGAGGAATACGTAAAAAGATGTGACAAGTGCCAGCGGTTTGCGGACATCCCTAGACTCCCATCAACAGAGGAAACTTTGGTTATACCATCGTGGCCGTTTGATACTTGGGGGATTGATCTAATAGGACCGTTCCCAATCGCTAGAGGAAGCATAAAATATGTAGTAGTGCCCGTGAATTATTTCACAAAATGGGCAGAAGCCAAAGCCTTGGCCACTATCTCCGAGGAAAATGTCATCAAGTTCGTCCACGATTACATCTGGTGCCGATTTGAAATACCAAGAGCAATAGTTTCGGATAATGACACTCAGTTCACAGTAAAATTCACACCTGAATGCAAAAGAATGAAAATCCAACATCGCCAGTCCGCAGTAGCCTATCCTCAAGGAAACGGTCAAGCTGAGGCTGCGAACAAGTTAGTCCTTACTACCTTAAAGAAAATTTTAGAAGGACGAGGAGGACGCTGGTTGGACGAGCTCCAAACTGCGCTATGTGTAGTCTGCACCACTATCAGAAATTCAACCGGAGAAACTCCTTTCTCACTCACTTATGGATCAGAAGCAGTAGCCCAGTAGAAGTAGCCCTCCCTTGCTACAGAGTCACTTACTACGATGAAATGCAAAATGGGGCTGCCAGAAGGGGCGATCTAGATGATCTCGAGGAGAAGAGAATGCGGGCAAGAGAAAAAATGGTTAACTACAAGCAAAATGCCAAAAAGTATCATGACAAAAGAGTTAGCAAAAGAAACTTCTCAGTAGGAGATTGGGTGTTAAGAAATGTTGAGGTACAAGGGACCCAACCCGGCTTCCATAAACTCTATCCAAAATGGAAAAGTCCGTATCAAGTTACCCAAATCATCAAAGAGGGAAGCTACAAGCTACAAACAGAAGAAGGAAAAAGCCTAAAAAACGCTTGGAATAGCGATCACCTTAGAAAGTACTATTTTTAATCTTTGTACTGTAAAAAGGATGATAGAGGTAACAAATGTATCAAAACAAAGACATATTTTGCATATTATTGTAACTTAGAAAAACACGAAGGTAATATCCTCACTAGCGAAGCTGCAGAAGTAAATGCCCGCAAAAAAAATAAAGTGAATGCCAGCACGCGGTCTTAAAACCTGCTGATGCGCGGTGATCCCCTCGTGATCGCAGATCGCACGCCCGCAAGGATGCCAGCACACGGTCACAAACCTACTGATGCGCGGAGGCCTCATTGGCTGTTAACCGCACGCCTATATGTACAAAGGCCAAAATTGAGCCCATACTCGATCGCCACAAGACTCGTAGATTCCAAACGCGTGAACCATCAAAATAATGGATATAGAAGCCAGCACGGCCCAAAACCTGCTGATGCGCGGAGGCATCATTGGCCGTTGATCATATGCCCATATATACAAAGGCCAAAATTGAGCCCGTGCATGATCACCACAAGACTCAGAGAGTCCAAACGTGTGAACCATCAACAAATGGATATGGAAGCCAGCATCGGTTACGCCTGCTGATTCGGGGACAAGCCTCACGGCCACATTCTGCATGCCCGCATGAAAGTAGCTTATCTTGGCTCTTTCGAAATACGCCATGGACTTAAAAATCCAGACAAGCATACATCACTAAAAGTGAGCGGACGAGAGTGATGTGCAGTAAAAGGCCACAAGACAGACCGAGGTTAAAACCTCGAAGTAAACAAAAGGCCACAATAAATTGGTATCAAAGAGAAAAAGGTTAACTCAAACGATTAAAACTCACAAATGGTTTCTTAAACAAGAGTTATTAACTCATAAACGAGGTCAGCGGGCATTACATTGCCCACGACCAAAGCATCGAGTTTTCAAAATTTATTTACAAAGTCATACAAACTTTCCAATCCTATAAAAATCGTTCGAACATTGCTAAAGACTTATAAGTAAAAAGATATTAGTTTGATCAAATTTTTGATTAATGGATAAAAAGATTACATAAAATCCTAAAATCTATTACAAGGAAAAAAAAGAAGAAAAAGTCCTAAGCTATGGGTTGAGCAGACTTAGGAGCAGCTTGGGCTTCAGAGGCATGAGTAGGAGAAGGGAGAGCATCATTTGAAGCATAGAGTTGAGTCGGAGCAGTAGTTGACCGCAGCAGGAATAGCTCGCTGACCACAGGCCCATTAGAAAATAGGCGAGCAGTAGCGTCTTCTAAAGACAACTGCTCTTCACCCCACCTCAGAGTATCAATCTGGTTGATGAGGCTAGGGGCGGTGACCGCGGCAACTGGAGTCAAGGTTGAGGTTACTGCTGCGTCCAAGTTATCAATATCCTCCTGAGCAAGAGGGACCAGAGCATGCCCGGGCAGGCATTCCAAATCAGTGGCAGTCAAATAGCCAATTATGGCCAATTATTCCACATAAAATTTGTCCGTGCCAGCAAAGTTCCTTAGCTGCGTCTTGCTAGCAGCCTCAAACTGAGTGGTGCACTCCGCCAAGAGTTCATCTTTATACTCTTGGGAGTTATTAAACTCTCCAGCACCTTCCTTGCGAGATCAGCAAGTTGGGCATCTTTCTCCAGCTGGAACTGCCTCAGAGGAAGTAGCTCTTCAGATTGTTTATCAACCTGAGCCTTTAAGGCCAAGATTTGTTTTTTGGAGGCCTCCAACTTGATTGCATACTCCTCAACCCGCTTCTCTAGCACCTCCTTGTGCCAGGGGAACTCATCCCTTGCACCCTTGGTCTTCTCCAAAGATTTGAATGCCTCATCATGCTTTTGACAGAAGTGTTTGAGGTCACTCTCTTTCTCCCTCAAGGAGAGGGTCAATGCTTTGTTCTCATCTGTGGCCTTCGTCTACGCCTTTTTTCTCTCCGTCAAAGCAAATAATGCCTCATCGGAGATCTCCCTAAGCCTCATGGCATCATTGGCCATTTGCAAGCAAGAAAAAATCTCGATCAGCGAACAGCGGTTATAAAAAGCCAAGTACAGAAAAAGAAGGAAAAGGAATAAGAAGTTATCTCTGTGGCCATTAAGCCAATATTGCTCGCCAAAGCAGAGGCATTCAGCTTGGTCACCGCATTCCCGTAGAAGACAGGACCATAGAGCATGTTCAGAAGCCCAATCCCTTTCACCGAGTTGTAACCTCCACGAAAATATGGATCCACCCCTTGGACCGAAGATACCTCCCGGAGCTTATTGCTCAAACTCCACGCAGGCTCGCGAACATTATTTGGCGCAACTGGATAGGAGCTGGCACAAATTGACCTCACTCTAGTTGGTGAGTTAGGGGTAGGAGTAATGACCGCTTCAGGCCGTTGGACCCGTTATTGTTTATCTTTTACGGGAGCCTCACCCTCTGAGTCATGCGCCCTCTTCCTTGATCGATCAGAAGGAGCGGTGGAAGTGCTGCGATCAGGAATGGGGTTGCGGTCACGTGTAGATTGTGGCCGGGGAGGCATCTCCTTGGTCACAGGAACCCTGCGGGCACCGAAGAGCAGATTGCCCGTGTTCTTGTCCATCACGGGCAACGAACCCCGGGGGCAGGAGTCTTCTTCAGAGCATCTTGCCTGACCATACTATCCGCTTCCATCTGGCGCGCTTTGGCCGCCATTATAGCATTTTTAGATAGCTTGGGGTCCATATTAGGATCTGCTAGATCTGCATTTAAAAAAGAAAAGCAACTGGTTAGACCGCAATTCAAAGAAAATCAAAAAGCACAAAAATAAGGATAGTTCAGCAAGGAAAAAAAATAGAGACCGATTCGTCTCAAAACCTAACAGTTCTTTTTAAATACCGCAAGTGCACGGGCTATAATAGTATAACTAATGCAAGTACGGGTCGATCCCACGAGGACAGGGTTTACTTTGGAAAATATTTGTATTTACTAAGAAATAGAAAATAAGATTGGGAGAATTCGTTTGAGTTAAGAAAATGATAAAAATATTCACAGAAATACTTTAGTTGAACTCTTATAATACGGAAGCATTTTCGGGATTGGAATTCATATAGTCATTTATTCATCAATCACATGTCTTCGAAAATATAAATGTTCATCAAAATCAAGGATGATACATTAAGCCAACGCTACTTCTGACGATCAAGCAAGTAGATTTTGTATCCTTCACTAATTATGTCCTATCTCTCGATGGCCCATAATTAGTAAGGATCCATTAATGCTCGGAAATCCACGTACTTTCCATTCAAGGAACATCCCTAGGTCATTGAACTACTCTCGTGATCAATGAAATCTAGTTCTTTCATATGGTTCTGTTAATCGAGATTCTCCGACAGGTGCTTCTCTCGATTAACTAGAATTATACAAATTTGACGTCTCCGAAATGTAAGTCATTTTGAGTTTAATATGAAGAGAATTGTTAAGATGAAGAGAAGATGACATGACTTGTAAAAGATGATGAATAAATACGTTTGAGTTTCCAACCCCAAGAATTAGGGGAATTACTCACGACTCATGTTTAAAACAAACATAAATAAATAGATAAAAGATAGGAATAGAAGAACTTATGCTTGTATGGAAACGAAGGCTGAGAATAAACTTTGATATCTTTATTACTTCAATACTTCAAGTAACTCCAAGAACATAAGTTGAATCTTCGAGAGATTTTGAAGTAATAATTGCTAGAAAGTTTTTGCTATGTGTTTCTATGTATAATAAGGTAACTTTCTATCAAAAATCAGATCCTCAAAACTGATACAAAAGGGCCTTTAAATAGGCATTCTAGGCTAAGGTTGTGTTTCTTCATAAAGCTGTCTTCAAGATGTGCCTTTTCAACCCGGTAACAGTAAGTGCACGACCGTGCGTTATGACTTGCATGGCCGTGCAAGCCTTGGCGCCAAATTATCTTTTTTAACTGGCTTGAATGCACGGCCTGTTAGTGTAAACTGCAGGTGATATCGTAGATGATTTCCCAAAAGTCCAGGTGATATCGCAGATGATTTCCTGTACTGAAAATTATATAGTTGTATATTTCTTATTTATTATTTAATGGACTAATGTGCTAATAAACTATGTATAGTCTATGGTTTGTGTTTATATTTCAGAGTGCAATAGCATCAAAGAAGGAGCTAGACACGTGTGAAAATTGGAAGAAAAGAATTTATACATTTTATGTATAAATTCGTAACTTGGGCAATAACAAACAAAACGTGTGAAGACTTGGTCAAGAGTTGTTGCTGAGTTATAAAAGAAGTACAAGGTTGATAAAGCATGGGAGTACAAGGCGTGGAAGCTTGGCTTAAGGATAAAACAACTTGGTTGCTAAAATTGAGGAAGTGGAGCTAAAAATGTGGAACAACTTCACCCACTCTCCCTATACTTCCTCCACGTGCAAGACCAGCCCCAAGGCTGTTAATTGAGTAGCCTTCAAGTATTTGAAGACTATAAATAAGCTTGGAAGGTTTCATTTGAAGATATGACAATTACATCATCACATTCACACCTTCGAAAGCTTAGAGATAAAGTTCTTTGTTTGGTTCTTTTTAATCCTTTCTCCCTTGTAATTTCGCACTTGATTACATTGGTATCAAGTTGTGTGAAGGCTAGGATAGGATTCCGTTCTTTATCTCTTGTTCCATTGAGCTCAAAATAGTTATAGCTATAGGGAACTTTCGGCTTTGTAAATTCATTTATAGTGATTATAAAGTCTTGCCTAAGAGGCACTCTCAAGTTATATTTATATAACTTGAGAAAAACAATTTTGGTGTTTTTATTCATTGCAAACTCTTTTACAAAATTGTTTTATTTTCGCAGTGTGTGTGTGCTATCTCCAGTGCTATCGTTGGTGCAGTTATCACCTTGGATATCACTTGTGATTTCGTGACAATTTCAATTGGTATCGAAGCGAGTCACTTGACGTTACTAAGTGCTTGGTCTAGGTGTCATGGCTTTTGATCCTGCAAATCCAAACCAAAAACGTCTTCTGTTTTAGATGGTTCGAATTATGCATATTGGAAAATTCGTCTTCGCTCGCATATCAAATCAATTGATCCTCGAGCATGGCGATCTATAGTTAATGGGTACTCTCTTCCACTTTTACCTCTGATGAGGATGGTGATATTCGGAGTTAAACACGAAGGTGAGTGGACTAATGAAGCGATCACCCTAGCTAACTATAATGAGAAAGCTCTTAATGCTATCTTTGAGTGGGTTGACATGCATATTTTTAACCTTATTCAAAATAGTTCCACAGCACAAGAAGCTTGGGATATTTTACAAATATTTTGTGAAGGTGATTCTAGTGTGCGTGAAAACAAACTTAGAGGTCTTCTTGGCAAATTTGAAAGGTTGAGAATGGGTGAAAGTGATACCATTTCCTCGTATTTTGAAAAATTGTTTGACATTGCTAATGAGTGTCAACTTTTAGGTGAACCTTTTACAAACAAACAATTGGTTTCAAAGGCTATTAGAACTCTCCACGAGCGTTTTAATATAAAGGTTTCATCTATAGAAGAGGCTCACAACCTTTCTACTATGGACATCAATTCCTTAATGAGCATTTTAAAAAATTTTGAGTCAAATCTTCTTGAGCAAAGTGAAGCTTCTAAAGGCAAGAGTGTTGCTTTAAAAGTTCAATCCTCTAGTGGTTCAACTAATGAGGATGACGAAATTTTTGAGGAATTAGGTGAAGATGCCAGTGTTGCCTTACTTGCCAGAAAATATAATTCAATGGTGAGAAAATTTAACAAAGAAAATGTGCGGGTAAAGGCTAAAGAGCAACAAACCAAGGTGTACAATTCAATGCCAAAGAGGACATTTCCATCTACTCGAAAGGTGGTCCCATAAGGAGAGCATCATCGAGATCAATCAGATCGATCCAAAATACCTTGAATCAATCCAATGTCATGCTTGCTCTGGATGGGGTCATTACTCAAGCGAGTGTGCTAACACTCTAAGGAAGATGGGAAAGAACCTATGGGTTTCACTCGGTGACAATGAGGATGAGGAGACCAATCAATCGAAGATTCGAGATCAAACGGCAATGGTGGTCACAAGCGCGTGACTCGGATTGTCGGTGATACAGGTGATATCCAAAGTGGGATAGCACACGAGATATCATCCAACGGTATACGATTTAAATTTGATAAATGTTGTTTGTTTTGTGGGTTACGTTAACATGGATGCGGGTAGTTCACAAGAGGGTGAACAAAGTGAGGAGTTCGACAAGGATGAACTCATTCGTGATCTTAAGAACCTTTGCAAAGAATAGGTGGACGAATGGAAGAGAGAGAACAAGAAGGTGATCTCTCTGTCCAAAGAGGTTCAAGACCTGACTGATGGCTTGACTAGATTGGAAGTGCAACTCACAAAGAAGGATGTGGAGTTTGGACAAAGTCAAGGCCAAGCTTACTCTTGCCGAAGCAACATTTAAGAAACTCAACGAGTTCTTCCAAGTTAGATGCAATTCTTGGGTTGAGCAAACCACTCAAGGCGGTATGGGTTTTCAAGAGTCTTTAAATGCTATTACATCTACTTTGGCTAATAAGGAAGATAAGGTAGTTTTTGTTAGAGAAAGAGACAACGTTGAACTAATATCTTCGATAAGTCTTCGACAAGGTAAAAATATGTAACTCTTTGTTACTCTTACGGACATTTGAAAAATGATTGTAAAACACTTTTAAAGAAAGCAGTCCGGTTCTGTGTGATACGAAGTGCTACCTAGCACGTCGAGATATCAACAGCGATCGAAGAAAAATTATCAAAGTAGGAAAGTGTGGAAACCTAAATCTAACCTAAGATGTGATGTTGTGTGCCTTTGCTTTAAAAACTAATGTTGAAGGTTCATGGTATTTTGATAGTGGTTGTTCTCGTCATATTTGGAACAAAAATATTTTTAAAGGAATATGAACCTATTCAAGGTGGTAGTGTAACATATGGTGGTGGTGGCAAGAGTAATATAGTAGGAAAAGGCATATTAAATGTACCTGGAGTTCTGGCTTTGAAAAATGTTTTGCAGGTTGATGGACTTGTAACTAATTTAATTAGTATTAGCCAACTTTGTGATGACAACCTTGAAGTGAAATTCAACAAAAACACTTGTGAAGTTTTTGATTGTACCAATAAGCGTGTTATGAGTGGTACTAGGTCAAGTAATAAGCTGTTATCTTGTTGAGGATAAACAAGTGTGTCATTCTGTGAGGGTTGATGATGCTACCTTATGGCATCAAAAGTTGGGTCATGTCCATTTTCGAAACATTGTGAAACTCATTAATCTTTGAAGGCTGTAAGAGGTATACCTAGTACGGACATAAGTACGAAAATCATATGTGAAGATTGTCTCAAGGGTAAACAAACACGTGCTACCCGTAGTGCTACCCAACATAATGAGGAGTATTACGGGACAACACCTTTGTTTTCAATTAATGCATATGGATTTAATGGGTCAGTGGAGGTAGACAGTCTAGGAGGTAAGAAATATACTTTTGTAATAGTTGATGATTTTTCTAGATTTACTTGGGTATATTTTTGAAAGAAAAATCGAAACTTTTGAAAAGTTTAAGATCTTACATGCTAAAATCAAAAACATGTTTTACGCTCTTATCATGCGAATAAGGTCGATCATGGAACGGAGTTTGATAATTCATTGTTCTTTACTTTTTGTGAATTAAAAGGAATTAAACATGAGTTTTACGCTCCCAAAACACCTCAACAAAATGGGGTGGTGAAAGGAAAAACGAGGACCTTACTTGAGATGGCACGTGTGATGTTGTTTTCAAAAAGAATTTCAAAAGATTTTGGTTGAGGCCCTAAACACGGCTTGTCACACGGCCAATAGAGTTTTTCTAAGATCCGGTACTAGAATGACACCTTATGAAATTTTGAATGGTAGGGTACCAAAGGTTCATTATTTTCATACATTTGGTTGTGTGTGTTATGTTCTAAATGATCGGGATTACTTAGCTAAATTTGACTCTAAAAGTGATAAGGCTATATTTCTTGGGTATGCTCAGGACAGTCGAGCATACAGGGTTTATAACCTTAGGTTAAAAACCATTCAGGAATCAATTAACGTTGTTTTTGATGATTTAGCAAGTATTACAGGTGATGGAGTACGGGAATCTCCATTGATATTCTTTGGAGGATCAAAATCAAGTAAGTGATACCCAGTCGGCCCAAGTCTTTGTCACGAAGGGATAGCATCTCGGTATCACCCAAGTCGATCCGGCAAGCGAAAAGGAGGAACAGTCAGATGATGATGCTCATGTGCATGAAGATTTGAGAAGGGATCCACCAGCTAGGATCAGAAGAGATCATCCTTCATCTCAAATTATTGGAGAAGCAAGTGAAGGGGTACGAACAAGGAATAAAGGACACATTAGTAACCGTGAAATGGCAAGATATGTGTGCATGTCCACCACATACCACAAGGTAAAATATTTATGTTTTGGTTCCTCTTTAGAACCCAAAAATATTTCTGAAGCTTTAAAAGATAATTTTTGGATACAAGCCATGCAAGAGGAACTTGAACAATTTGCTCGTAATGAAGTTTGGTGTTTAGTACCACGTCCCATTAATACAAATGTAATTGGTACAAAATGGATTTTCAAGAACAAATCAGATGAGCAAGAAAATATTGTTAGGAACAAAGCTCGTCTCGTAGCTCAAGGTTACACCCAAATTGAAGGTGTTGACTTTGATGAGACCTTTGCTCCTGTTGCTAGAATAGAATCCATAAGACTCCTCTTGGCTATAGCTTGTTTTCTAAAAATTACCTTGTTTCAAATGGATGTTAAAGCTGCCTTTTTAAATGGTTATTTAAAAGAAGAAGTTTTTGTTGAACAACCAAAAGGATTTGAAGATCCTCATCTACCAAACCATGTATATAGACTTGATAAAGCCTTATATGGCTTGAAACAAGCTCCACGTGCATGGTATGGTCGCTTAACCTCTTTCTTACTTGAATATGGTTTTACAAGAGGTGAAGCAGATAGGACCTTATTTATCCTAAGGCATGGCAAAGAAACAGTCATTGTTCAAATCTATGTTGATGACATAGTCTATGGCTCTACTTCTCAAACGTGTTTAAAAGATTTTGTAGAGGCTATGACATCAACATTTGAGATGAGCATGATTGGTGAGTTAACATTCTTTCTAGGCTTGCAGGTGAAACAATCAAATGAAGGAATTTTCATTTCACAAAGCAAGTATGCAAAGAGCCTAGTGAAACGGTTTGGGTTGGAAGGAGCAAAAAGTTCAAAAATCCCTATGTGTTCTTCTCTCAAACTTGGTAGAGACCAAGTAGGTGAGGATGTTGATCCTACTCTATATCGTTCTATGATAGGTAGCCTTCTCTATCTCACTTCTAGTCGTCACGATATCATGTTCGGCGTGTGTGTTTGTGCACGTTATCAAGCCAATCCTAAAGTCTCACACCTTAATTCTGTCAAAAAGATAATTAAATATGTTTCAGGAACAAGTGAATTAGGGATTTGGTTTAGTAAGGATACTAATACCAATTTGGTAGGCTTTAGTGACTCGGATTGGGCGGGGGATATGGATGATAGGAAGAGTACTAGTGGGGGTGTTTTTACTTGGGCAACAATTTAGTTTCATGGTATAGTCGTAAACAAAATTGTGTCTCTCTTTCCTGTGAGTACGAATATGTTGCGGTGGTAGTTGTTGTTCACAACTTATTTGGCTAAAACATATGTTAGATGACTATGGCCTAGAGAGTAATTCTTTGACTATGTCTTGTGATAACTTTGAGTGCTATCAACATTTCAAAAAACCCTGTTCAACATTCCCGTACTAAGCACATAGACATACGCCATCATTTTCTTAGAGATATGGTAGATAAAGGCCTAATTAACATTGATCATATTGATACTAAGTATCAACTGGCTGATATCTTTACCAAGGCCTTAGACCACGAGAGATTTTCTAGTTTGAAAAGATCTCTTGGTCTTTGTAATCTCTGAGTCTGTTCGTCTGTGCTACCCCAGGTGATGTTATCACTCAGGGTAACACTTGTATATTAGTGTATTTTTTCCCTTTATTTATTTAAAAAATATATATATAATAATTTCATTCTCTTTTAATCTGGTTAGCTTAGTTCTAACAGTGGCACATGCTGACCTTTTTGTTATGGTAGGTTATTACTTAGGTTATCATGTGTGATATCACTCCCCTTCATATGCTTAAAGTGACAAAGTCACTAATCTTTTTTTTGATAAATAAAAGGCAAAGGCAATGTTTCCATACTATTCTCTCGAGCTCGGGGCACGGTGTTCGCTGCAACGATGTACTCTTGCCAATGAGAATGTATGAGGTGGTTTATGCTAAGTATTAGGGACATGGAGTTCGCTACTACAGTGTACCCTACTTGAAAGGCATAAATCACTTTATCTTTACACTTGAAATATAACTCGAAGCACGGAGCTCGCTACTACGTTGCTTTCTTGTTTAAAGAAGTGTATTGATACGTGATTAACAAGCAATGTACTTAAAAAAAATATATAGGCATATAATGCCTAAAGTGCATGAAAAATGCTCAGCTTGTTATGCCTGAAGTGCCTGAAAATGGCTAAGCTTGTTATGCTTGAAATGCTTGAAAATGAAAAATATTTATCAAGGGGATTTATATCACATGTGTTACCCTACGTGTTACCGTCATTGCCTTAACACATTAGTGTGTGTTATATTAGTTTTTTTTCTTATTTTCGAAATATTGTTGATTAATTTTTCAAAATCTGAAAGTCTTTTTAATTAAAGAGTTTACGATTTTGAAAACGTCTTCAACAAGTTTCCCTTTACTTTTGGTAAACTTAGTTAAGTAACTAACCCATATTTATTTTGATTTGTGCTTATAATGTTTGGGTCTAGTTGCAAAATGTTTTAGTTTATTTTTTTATTCTTTTACGTTTTACTTAAAAAAAAAATTTTTTTTTTCATTTTAATTTTCAACCGTGTTTTGTCTTTAAAGTCGGTTGGGGTTATTTTTAAAAAGAAAAAGGTATGGTTAGGGTTTGTTTTTAAATTGTGTGGATAGGGTTAAAGGAGAGTTTTAATAGGGGTTAGTTAGGGTTTAAGATGTCAAATCAATTTAAAATTTATGTCCCCTATCTAATCACTTCCCTATTTTCACTCAACCTCTTCCTATTTTCTCTCTCTATCCGTTACCATCTCTCTCTTTTAAACCCTCGTTCCAACGCCTTCTTCTCTCCCAAAATCCTAGGTCAAAATACGTTCCAAAATCTCACACAAATCTCCATGGCTTCTCCATCCAAAACCAATACCGAACCATCTCACACGGACCAAATGGACATTTCACCAAGCCTTGCTCCATCCGTGGCTTCTCGTGTGGCCATGGAAACTTCACCAATGATCACTCCAAGCTCTTCTCCACCTCTGATGGCGATTGTTCCAGCCCTTGCCCTGTTGCCTCGTTTGAACATGGAATCCCTAAGGTAACTCTCATTCAGTAGAGCCAAAGAGAAAGAGGAAAGCCCCAACTTCCAAGTTTGTCTCCTCAAGTTGCAAAAGAAGATCCTCCAACCGCATTAGGTCAATCAGGTCCAAGGCAACATCAAATACCTCCTTAGATCCGGTTGAAGTCTCAGAAAGCTCTCTTGATGTGTCCTCACCCCATGTGAGTGACGAGAACTTTGATGCAAACAAGGAGAAGGAGCCTTCTGTGGACTCATTTGATGCTTGGGTAGATGGTGATGAGGAGGAGACCCTCTCTAATTTTCAAAAAAAGAAGGCCAAAGGCAAAGCTACTGTGAGTGCTACCAAAGGTGCTAGCAAGAAGAAGATATCATCTGAGGTAACACCTGCCCCCTCTTCTGTTCCTACTCATTCCTCTAGTGGTAATTCTGGTGATGAGGCTATTCGAATTGAAGAGGATAAAGCTTTTCCTAAACCTTTTCTTACTCTAGAATTTTACAAGAAAGAAAATATGGAATTTTGGTTGAACAATTCGAGTAAAAGGTTGTTAAAAGAAAAGAACATTGATGAGGGTCGGTTGAAAAAAGAAGGAGTGGTTCAGTTTTTGAAGGACAGGAATTTTCTTAATGCTAATAATCATGCTTCTGTGTTTGTTGAGAGTGTTATACGCAATTTCTTTGCTAACTTGCATGCTCATTTGGATGATACAAAATATAGGAAAGTGTTTGTTAGGGGAAAAGTCTATTCTTTTACTCCAGCCCTAATTAACAAAGTTTTAGGCCTCCCAAATGTAGATGATGAGAGCATTAGGGTCAATAGAGATGAAATGGTAAAATTTCTCACTCACAACAAACTGCAGTCCTGGCCTTTGAAAGAGAAACTTCATGCTTCTAGGCTATCTTCTCTATATTCTGTGCTTCACAAATTATGCATCTTCAATTGGCTCCCTACAACTAATGAACCTATTGTGACATTGGAGCATGCAAATGTGTTGTATAGATTGGGTAAGAATTTAAGGATTAACTTTGGAAGATTAGTGTTCAAACACTTAGCTTCTTGGGGTAGAAAAAAGGAAGTGAACATTAGCTTTTTCCCCTATCCTTCTCTAATCTTCAAAGTTTTGGTATTTCAATCCTTGCCCATTGAAGCCTCGATGTTTTTACCACTTGAACACGAGTATTATACCATTGATCAACAAGCGAAAAAGGGCAAAAGGTATACAAAAGATCTTCCTTGGAACAAATGCGATGAAACAATCCTGTTCTTCCCGGTGCTATCTCACGTGATATCCCAAGTGCTTCCCAGGTGTTGCCCCTAATACTTTTGCGAGGCGATCTTGCAAGTATTCTAACTAACATGATGAATCTTACGGGCAACTACTGGTCCATCAATCCCAAAGGCAACGGTGATTAACTTCTTGCACAAACAATCAAGTGCAATGGGAGAACTTGCGAGGGATGGGCTAAGCTTAAGCAGGTTACGAGATGCTTTTATTGATGAAATTTCTTCCCAAACGGGGGAGGATCTGCTGCTGCTTTGCAACTCGGAGTGGTGCTACTGCAGTGCTATCACGATCTTGGCCCAAGTGATGGTGGAAGTGATAGGAAAGGAGATCAGGAGGAAGATGAAGAAGAAGAGGAGTTTGAAGAAGAAGAAAGTTGAAACCTGAAGGTTGACAAACCTGAAGGTTGATGTTGCCACTATCATGTGGGTGACTTTTTTGTGGTGGTCCTAAAAACAATTTCTTTTATTTTGGTGATGTTTGTGGTTCTCTAAACAATTTTCTTTTTTTGTTTATATTGGTTTGCTAAACACTTTAGTTGGTTTGTTTATAACTTAAACTGCTAGGTTGTTTTTGCTAGTTTTTGAATAATCTTTTGCTACAATGGTTATGGTCTTTAATGGTAACTTAGTTTATTTCGAAAACTTGTTAAAGTTTGAAATAAATTAGTTTTAAAATGATTAATCATTGTTTGTAATTAGCTCCTTGGTTAAGGGGGAGTTAATTTTTGTGGAGATATTATACTGTGTTCTATGCTCTGTACATTTGTATATAGACTAATCTTACAGGACAGCAGCACATTGAGTTTGGAAAGAAATATCCAACTAAGGGGGAGATTGTTAGTGTAAACTGCAGGTGATATCGTAGATGATTTCCCAAAAGTCCAGGTGATATCGCAGATGATTTCTGTGCGAAAATTATATAGTTGTATATTTCTTGTTTATTATTTAATGGACTAATGTGCTAATAAACTCTGTATAGTCTATGGTTTGTGTTTATATTTCAGAGTGCAATAGCATCAAAGAAGGAGCTAGACACGTGTGGAAATTGGAAGAAAAGAATTTATACATTTTATCTATAAATTCGTAACTTGGGCAATAACAAACAAAACGTGTGAAGACTTGGTCAAGAGTTGTTGCTGAGTTATAAAAGAAGTACAAGGTTGATAAAGCATGGGAGTACAAGGCGTGGAAGCTTGGCTTAAGGATAAAACAACTTGGTTGCTAAAATTGAGGAAGTGGAGCTAAAAATGTGGAACAACTTCACCCACTCTCCCTATACTTCCTCCACGTGCAAGACCAGCCCCAAGGCTGTTAATTGAGTAGCCTTCAAGTATTTGAAGACTATAAATAAGCTTGGAAGGTTTCATTTGAAGACATGCCAATTACATCATCACATTCACACCTTCGAAAGCTTAGAGATAAAGTTCTTTGTTTGGTTCTTTTTAATCCTTTCTACCTTGTAATTTCGCACTTGATTACATTGGTATCAAGTTGTGTGAAGGCTAGGATAGGATTCCGTTCTTTATCTCTTATTCCATTGAGCTCAAAATAGTTATAGCTATAGGGAACTTTCGGCTTTGTAAATTCATTTATGGTGATTATAAAGTCTTGCCTAAGAGGCACTCTCAAGTTATATTTATATAACTTGAGAAAAACAATTTTGGTGTTTTTATTTCGCTGTAAACTCTTTTACAAAATTGTTTTATTTTCGAAGTGTGTGTGTGCTATCTCAAGTGCTATCGTTGGTGCAGTTATCACCTTGGATATCACTTGTGATTCTGGCCGTGACAATTTCACGGCCGCTCCCTTTTTGCTGCTCGGCCGCTCCACTTTAGCTGCTCGGCCGCTCCAGCTTTGCACGGCCGCTCCACTTTAGCTGCTCGGCCGCTCCAGAGGACTTGGGCCATTTTGCCTTGACTGGAGACATTTGCACGGCCGCTCCAGTTATAGAGCACGGCCGCTCCAGCTGGGTTTAGGCCCAGATGGTCATTTTGAAGTTGTCCCTTCCTTGCGTTTGATCCATAAACTTCTTATATTTCATAAAAATGACCCTAAAACCTGTATAAATATACAAACATACCAACAAGCGTAAAATCCCATACATATAATAAAAGAAGCTAAAAACAAAACTAAATAGTAATAAAATCTAAGTAAATGATATAATTAAAATGCTATAAATGACTATAAAATAGCCATTTATCAACTCCCCCAAACTAAATCCTTGCTTGTCCCCAAGCAAGTTTAAGATAAAAAAGATGGAGAAGAAGAAATGCAAAAACTAAAGTTGGATCCCAAAGAAAATAGATAAGTGTTACAAGCCTTATTGCCATGAAGATATTGTTTTTATCTACCTATTCAAAACTTTTTATAACCTTAGAGATTATTTAGAAAGAGGTTTTGAAAGATGTTTAGAGAGTAAAATTAAGACAATAAATTACTATAGCATAAATAAAATTTTGATTAAGCAAAGCATAGTGTAGAGAGGATGAACCTTTGGATCATAAGCTTGGTATAAAGAAATTTTCATTCTTTAGAGTGTTTTGTGAAAAAGGGATTAATGCTTGTAACTGTTGGAAATGAGTAACGAAAGTTAAGTTTGACTTGTCGTTGACCTAACTTTCTAACGAAAGTTCGTTAACTTCCAACGGAATTCGTTATTTGTTAACGAAGTAAGTTACAAAATGTATTCTACATTTAGTGTAGATTATGAATCTCCTTTATTGTCTCAAAACCATTTCCGGGTGAATGAGAAATTAATGACAAAGATTTGTAACTTAACGAGAGTTGTTTAAAGGGTTTTTTGATATGCTAGGCCGAGCAGAGTCCTTGACTCGGCCGAGCAGAGCATAGCAAATTGGCCAAGTCTCTGGACAAGCTTGCTCGGCTGAGGCATATGCCTTGCTCGGCCGAGCAGTGTGATTGACACGGCCGTGCGAGTCTCTTGACTCGGTCGTGCAGCTTGGCGCTCGGCCGAGCGAGTCCCTTGACTCGGCAGCGGTTCTGAGCAGTGCCAATTCAAAAGAAAAGTTGTGCCTTTTCAAGGGAAAAGACACAAACCCCTTAACTCTCCTTATATACTTTCCCTCCGAATTTCAATTTATACATACAGTCATTTGAGCCTCTCTACCTAAATTTGAGATAGATTAACATAGCCAAATCATTTCATCTTGTTGCATTAAATTCCTTCAAGTCCTAAAGTTCCAAATAGTCAATTGTTCGTTAGAATTGTTAATTTGGAGTGCTCCTATTAACAATTAGAAGTCGTTTCATCTCACGAGAAGTTTGTCATCAATCGTAAGCACCTGTGCGGGACAAATACTTCTTACGGAAATTGTGTTAAACACAAGACTCGACTATTTGTGGTTTGTTTTTCAATTTCCATTATATTTCCCGTTATCTTTCTCATCTCTCTTTGTTATTTCCTTAAGAAGCCTAACATAAAATCCCAAAAATCCTAAGAAGTAATTGTGACGACCCCAACCCTAGGCACTTATTTTAAATATTAAATTATATGCTTTTATTATTTATGTTATCTTTATGTGTTCAATTATGTCTCTAAATTCTTAAATTAAGATAAATTGGGTGAAAAGTAAATTGAGGAACTTATGAGAATTTATTGGACATTAAATAAAGAAACTAGGGGAAATAATAAAAATGGGAAAATACTAAATAAAATGGGGAGGTTAAATGAGTAGGATGAATTAATGGGATAAGGTTTATTTTAAATTTATTTGGGTAGGATGAAGCCTTGGATTAATTCCCCATGGGGGGCCAAATTACTCCCTTTCCCCTCCTTGTGCCAAGTGTCCCCTCCCCATCACCTCTCTTACTACCCTTCCCCTCCCTCTCCTTCATTTACACAAAATTAACTAGAGAAAGCTTAGAGAGAGACCTCCATTGAAGCCTTGCCCAAGCTTTGAAGTCAATACATTCTTCATCAAAATTCAAGTCTAAGAGCACTATTAAAGTGGGATCATCTAGAGGAAGCTATCTAGCTAGAAAGATCAATCTTCCCTTCTAAAATCCATGTGAGTTGTTATGATTCCTTCTCCTATGTGTTCATGAGCTCTTTGAATGTTGTTCTTGTTCTTGTATTGATGATTTCTTGCTTGGGAAACCTAATGGGAGTTGAATGATTGAAGAATGGAATTATTTAAAGTTAGGGTTCTTGGTAGATCATGTAAAAAGGGTTTGAAATGGGTGGAATGGGTAGAGATAAATGATCTAGGATAACTTGGTTTGAATTTACTTGTTTTTATGGGATTTGGTAAGATGAAGTTATGATTTGGTGTTCTTGAACTTAACTTAGTAAGAAGGACTTGGAACCTAGGCATAAATGGATGAAATTCGAATTAAGGAGTGGAGGCTTGGGCGGTCGCCCAAGGGGTGACGGCCGCCCATCGCGGTAACTTCAATCACTTGGGAACTTCACTTGGGCGGTCGCCCAAGTGATGAGGGCGGTCGCCCATGTGGGCAGAAACTCACTTCCCCTTTGGCAATCCACTTGGGCGGTCGCCCAAGTGGTATGAAACGGTCGCCCAAGGCCCTGAACCAATATTTCTTGATTTGAATTAGGATCATTTAGCAAGTTGTTGGCCACTTATAATTGGACACTCCCACTTGGTAATTGAACTTGAACCTTCACTTAGGCCTTGTATCCTTGTATATGGAATTTGTAGGGTAGGTTAATGATCCCTCATTTCCTTACTTGATGTTATATATCTTGTTGTTGATATTGTTTAGTGCATTCATAAATTGTTGCACTTTGATATTGATTGGGCATGAGTATATATTACCATGTAGCTATTATTTATCCCTTTTGTGGATTTTATTCAAGTATCTATTATGTGCTTGATATGTGTGAGTCAGCTGACGTTGGGGGTATAACAGAATACGATCAATTATGGAAGTGTGACCTAATGTGATCGGATTATGTTATATCTGTGACCGTCCCCTCCTGTGGCCACAGGTTGGGGTTATAGCGTCTGTATTGAGCCAAAAGCCTTACAGAGTTGCTACTGTCTTATATGGTTCCCTGAAAAACGGGTCTTATAAGACGTGAGTATTGCTTAAGCAGCTCACTGTAATTGGAGTATTATTATACCCAATGTTGTACGACTACTGTTCAGACGGGAAAAGGTAAACCAAGGTAATGGAATGTGTTTATAGCTTTCCCAATGTGTTATGTGCGACTTGTTATATGTTGCATTTATTTGGCATATTCTTTTGCATCCATAATAGCTTGCTTTGAGATTTATTCTCACCCCTCTCCCTTCTTGTTTTAGATCCCGAGACTGGAGGACCGCCCAAGTAAGGACGGAAAGGAGTTTGGCTGTGAGCATTTTGGGATATTGTCGGGGTACGTTAGGTTGGCGTAGAAATTATTTTGTCATAATTCCTTTTGGGAGTTTGTAATTATAAACTTTATTTTCTACGTTAAAAACCAATATCTTTTGTAACTAAACAGTTGATTGTTTTCAAAGTTAGTTATCTCCTCCTCCGATGTGGAGTTGAGTGGAGTTCTTTTGAAATGTTATATTATTAATGCTTATGTTTGAAAGTCAAAGTAAAGTTTTAAAAGTTTAGTGTTTTTGGGTTAGTTTGGGGACGCACCAACTCGGGACACGTGTAGGTTCCGGGTCGGGGTCCTCACAGTAATTGACGTTTCTTAAGGCGCTCCTACAATGGCAAGTGAGAAAGACACCTCCGAATCATCCGGGCTTACTCCCCCTCAAGGCGATGCAACGCTCAAGAATATTGCACCCGCTTCAACACCGTCTCACTCGGTTCATGGTGAAAAACCCCCAAAGTTTACCGGGGTAGATTTCAAGAGATGGCAACAGAAAATGCTATTCTACTTGACCACTCTAAGTTTGCATCGGTTCTTGAAAGAGGATCCGATTGTTGCAAAGGATGATCCCGACCCTCAAAGGCTTATGGCCAAAGAGGCTTGGGACCATGGAAATTTTTTATGTAAAAATTACATCTTGAATGGACTCAATGATACACTCTATAATGTGTATAGTACCGTCGAGTTAGCCAAGGCTTTATGGAGTATCTTGGAAAGGAAGTATAAGATTGAAGATGCCGGGTCAAAGAAGTTTGTCGTCGGCAAATATCTTGACTTCCAAATGGTGGATTCTAAGTTGGTAACAACTCAAGTTGATGAGTTCCAACTTATATTGCATGGTCTTGATGCCGAAGGAATGATAATGAATGATCCGTTCAAAGTGGCATCAATCATAGAGAAGTTGCCGCCCAGCCGTGGAAGGACTTCAAAAATTATCTCAAGCATAAGCGCAAAGAGATGACTTTGGAGGACTTGGTTGTTCGTCTTCAAATTGAAGAAAATAATCGAGACAATGAAGCCAAGGCTACCAAAGGCAAGATGGAGGCAAAGGTCAATCTCGCCGAGGCAAGCACTAGCGGCACCAAAAGAAAGCATTCCGGGAATGCTAAGAGAGGGAAGAACAAAGGCTCCAAAACCAAGAAGTTCAAAGGAGCATGCTATAATTGTGACAAGCCGGGTCATATAGCAAAGGATTGTCGCTACCCAAAGAAGGAGGCGAACAATGTAGATGACATGGATCTTGATTTTATTGCGGTGATCTTCGAGGCAAACGCGGCAAACTTGGATGAAAATCCAAAGGAATGGTGGATAGATACCGGGGCTACCCGCCATATTTGTGCTAATAAGGAGAGTTTTTCTTCTTATACTCCCATTTCCGGAAGGAAATTGTACATGGGAAATTCAGCGACTTTCGATGTTTAAGGCATTGGAAATGTTGTATTGAAGATGACCTCGGGGAAAGAAGTGACCTTGCTTGATGTGCTGCATGTTTCGGACATCCGCAAGAATCTAGTTTCCGGTGCTTTGTTGAGTAAAGCCGATTTTAGATTAGTTTTTGAATCCGACAAGTTTGTATTAACCAAGAATGGTTTATTTCTTGGAAAGGGTTACCTCGAGAAGGGACTTTTCAAGATGAATGTAATGAATGTTATCCGCCAAGGTGCGAAGAATAAAAATGTTGTTTCTTATGTTTACTTGTCGAAAAGTCCTAGTTTATGGCATGATAGATTAGGTCATGTAAACTTCGACACTATTAAGAAATTAGTTAAACAAGATTTAATCCAAATGACTAAATCTGATTCAACTAATAAGTGCGAAGTTTGCGTTGAGGCAAAAATGACGAAGTCGCCATTTAATGTCATACAAAGAAACATAACTCCTCTCGAGTTAATTCACACCGACATATGTGATTTAAAACTTGTGCAAACTCAAGGAAGTAAAAAGTACTTCATTACATTCATAGACGATTGCACTAAATATTGTTATGTTTATCTCTTAAGAAGTAAAGATGAAGCCTTAGGGGCTTTCGAGACTTATAAGAAAGAAGTTGAGAATCAACTTAACTTAAAGATTAAGAAAATTAGAAGTGATAGAGGAGGAGAATATGAAGCTCCGTTTGAAGGACTATGTTGGGAATCCGGTATAATTCATCAAACGACGGCTCCATATACCCCTCAGTCTAACGGAGTTGCTGAACGCAAAAATGGTACTCTCAAAGAGATGATGAACGCATTTTTGATAAGTTCAGGCTTACCCGACAACTTGTGGGGGGAAGCTATACTCACTTCTAACTATATTCTTAATAAGATACCCAAGAAAGGTATTGACAAAACACCCTATGAGTTATGGCATAATCGTAGGCCGTGTTATAAATACCTTAAGGTGTGGGGTTGTCTAGCTAAGGTTGAAGTACCTAAGCCAAAGAAAATAAAGATCGGTCCCAAGACGGTTGACTGCATCTTTATTGGATATGCCAATAACAGTAGTGCCTATCGATTCATAGTGCACAAGTCAGAAATTCCTGATATGAATGCAGGAATGACAATAGAATCAAGGAATGCAGTATTCTTTGAAAATATCCTTCCTGCCAAGGATAGGAAAGAAGTTAATTCTCAAAAGAGAATATATGAATCTGCAAATGGTCCATCTCAAGTAGAAGATGAAAGACCTAGACGTAGTAAAAGGGCAAGAGTGGAAAAGTCTTTTGGTCCTGATTTTCTATCATTTATGTTGGAAAACTAACCAGCTACTGTTAAAGAAGCATTATCTGGACCGGACAGTACGTTCTGGAAAGAGGCTATTAACAGTGAGATAGAATCCATAATGCTTAATAATACTTGGGAGTTGATTGATCTTCCTCTAGGATGCAAACCGTTAGGTTGCAAATGGATCCTTAAAAGGAAGTATAAGGCAGATGGATCTATTGATAAGTATAAAGCTAGGCTAGTTGCCAAAGGGTTTAGACAAAAGGAGGAATATGACTTTTTCGATACATATTCTCCTGTCACAAGGATCACATCTATACGTGTTCTTATAGCTATTGTAGCCATGCATAATCTTGAGATACACCAGATGGATGTGAAAACAGCTTTCTTAAATGGAGAGTTAGATGAAGAGATTTACATGAAACAACCCGAAGGGTTTGTTGTTCCAGGTAAAGAGCAAAAGGTGTGTAAACTTGTAAAGTCATTGTACGGACTAAAACAAGCACCCAAGCAATGGCATGAAAAGTTTGACCGAACTATGTTGTCAAATGGATTCAAGATTAATGAATGTGACAAATGTGTCTACATTAAAGAAACATCTGAATCATTTGTAATAGTCTGTCTTTACGTGGATGACATGTTGATAATAGGAAGTAATCATGAATTGATCATGAATACCAAAGGCTTGTTAAGGAAGCACTTTGACATGAAAGATATGGGATTAGCCGATGTCATATTAGGAATAAAGATTTCTAGAACATCAAAAGGAATAGTCCTGTCACAATCCCATTATCTGGAAAATGTACTTCGAAAATTCAATGTCATTAACAACCCTCCGGCTAAGACACCGGTAGACTTAACTCTACACTTAGCAAAGAACAGAGGGGAACCAGTTTCTCAGTTGGAGTATGCAAGAGTAATCGGCAGTCTGATGTACTTAACGAATTGTACACGTCCAGACATTGCATATTCAGTGAGCAAACTAAGAAAGTTCACGAGTAATCCCAATACAGATCATTGGAAAGCACTAATGAGAGTATTGAGATATTTAATGTAACGACCCCAACCCTAGGCACTAATTTTAAATATTATATTATATGCTTTTAATATTTATGTTAGCTTTATGTGTTCAATTATGTCTTTAAATTCTTAAATTAAGATAAATTGGGTGAGAAGTAAATTTAGAATCTTTTAAGAATTTATTGGATATTAAATAAGAACCATGGGAAATAATAAAAATAGAAAATAGATAAATAGTGAGAGGAGGTTAAAATGAGTAGAATAAATATTTAGGGGGAATGATTTAAATTGTGGTTGAAAGCCTTAGCTTTTCTTGAGGGGGGCCAAAATGGTCTTCCTCTCCCTCCTCTTGCCATGTGTCCAACTCCCATCCCCTTACTTCCTCCTTCCTCCTTCCTCCTCCCTCCTTCATTCATTTACCTCATACTTTTCCTAGCCAAAAACCTCCATGGAAGCTCCATGTGAAGCCTCCTCTTCCCAAGCCATAGATAGTTTATTTCTCCACCTTTTTCAAGTCCAAGAGCATTTTGAGGATGGATCATCTAGAAGATCAAATCAAGCTAAGAAGATCAACCTCCCATTCTAAAAACCTAAGGTGAGTTGTTATGATTCCCTTCTCCTACTTGTTCATGAGCTTTTAAATATTACCCTTGTTCTATGATGTTGATTTTATGCCTTGGAAACCTTAATGGAAGTTGGATGATTGGAAAATGAAATTGTTGAAGTTAGGGTTCAAGGAAGATCATTTAAAAAGGGTTTGAAATGGGTGAAATGGGTAGAGATAAATAATCTAAGGCTACTTGGTTTTGAGTTTACATGTTTGGAATGGGACTTGGTAAGGTTAAAGCATCCTTGGGTGTTCTTGAATTAAGCTTGGTTAGAAGGAATGGAAACCTAGGCAAAAAAGGGTCAAAATCTGAGTTTTGTCTTTGGAGGAGGGCTTGGGCGGTCGCCCATAGGGGCTTGAGCGGCCGCCCAACGCCACGAGAATCAAAATTGCCTTTGAAGTCCACTTGGGCGGTCGCCCAAGTGGTTAGGCGGTCGCCCATGTTGGCGTAATTTTGCCCAGGTTCCTGTTTATTTGAATTTTCACTAGTAACCTCCTAGTATGATCCTTAACCAATATAAAGCTTGGAACCTAATCTTTCCGGAATATGAAATTAATCCTTTTAACCTAAGTTATACTTAGAGCAATTGTATCATTTAAGGGCACCTTATTTTGGGTTTAAATGGAACTAAGGAAGCACTTTAATTACGACTCGGGAATTGTTCGACAGTCTTGTTTGGACTCATTGATATATTTCGATATAAATGCTGGGATGCCCTACTTTGGAATTTCTAAATTGTTTTGGGATTGGTTCAGATATTTATAGCCGTTGTGCTAATATGTTGAATACTTGTTATAGTATTTCTATCTTTATGATATTATATTGTTGTAGGATTCCCTACTTTGGAATTCCTAAACGTACATGTGGTTCGTAGATTTATAGCCGTTGTGCTAAGATGTTGAATACTTTTTATAGTATTGCTATCTTCATGATATGCTATTGTGGTATGTATCCCTACTTTGGATCATACAATGTTTGGTTAAGCAAGTATGTTATTACTGTGCTTAGTTATGAAAATCCAGCTGGTATTTGTTTGTTGGGCAATGTTATGGAATTATAATGGCACCGAGCCAAGTTCATTATAATTCATACATTGGTAACCCAGTTGTCCCCCTTGTGTGGGATTAGTGGGCTAGCATCTCTTTTTGAGGTAGATGGTCTAGTTTCACTGGGGATATGACTGTGTGTCGAATCCCTATGGTACCGTTATTGTTCATGGTTCCGGAACCGTTTCATCAAATGTTCTTCTTTGCTCGGATGTGTATATCCTTTTGGAGTTAAAACCTTGGCTCAGTATCCTTCTAAGTGTTACTTTATCGTACTTATGTGTTGTGATATATTCATGATGAGCTGGTCGTTGTTTCCAACCGGTATGAGACGGTTGGCGGCAGGGAGCCTCTCTGATTATGTGGATATGTCTTTTGATGTATTGCATCTTGTTTGGCATCTTGCTGCATTCATAATAGCTTGCTGAGATTTATTCTCACCCCTCTTCCTTCTTGTTTTTAGATCTGAGACGGTGGACCGCCAAGTAAGGGCGGTGAGGAGTTTGGAAGTTATATTGTGGGAATTGTCGGGGTATGATTAGGTTGGTATAGAAAGTGTACATTGGTATGATTCATTTATGGAATTGTATTTATAAATCTTTATTTTATGTTATAACCGAGGCCTTTTTGCAATTAAAACCGTTTCTTACTTTCTAAGTTAGTCAATTATTTCTCCATTATGAAAAGGTGTAGATTTATTTTTAAATGGTTATAATAATTGTATTTAATTTTGAAAGTTAAATAAAAGTTTTAAAAGATTTGGAAAAATTGGGTCATTTTGAGGATGCTCCAGCTTGGGACACGTGTAGGTTCCGGGTCGGGGTCCTCACAGTTGGTATCAGAGCTCGGTTAGAGTTCTCGGGTAGAGTCTAGCTGAGTGAGAGTGTGCGATAACTTACGTCGAGAGTTTAATGCAGGAATTTGTTCAATGATAGAAAATGATATTGACCAATCAAGGAATCAAGGAAAGGTGAGTTATGGAAAGATAGATTTTCCATCATTATTTGAGGTATTTTACTGTCTCGGGAGTTAGGTTTCATACTTGTATAAATTCTCGTTCATTCGCTCTCATGTGGCATTACATTTCATCCTTATTGGCATAATTGGCCTAAGAGTTGCCTTATGTGTTGGAGGTTCTACTCCGATGGGGTCGTACCTCGAATCATCCTTAATTATCTTGGTAATTGTGATTAAGTGGGCATGTATTGCCAGTGGATTTGGTCGAGTTACCTATCCGTGAATCATCGTTATGTTAACCTGAATTATTTGAGTAGTTGTTGTGTTTGAGGAGGACTGTCGCAAGAAGCGAGTCTCCTTATTTACGTTTGATTTACCTCCGTGTGTAATTGAGTCGGATAAATTATTAATTGATATTATGTCACATACGCGTAATTGTCGAAAGTATGGCCTAATTAAGAGTGATTTATGGTTGTGTACTTGCGTGAGTAATTATACATTGGTGTCTCGTGGGAGACTAGATATATGGGACTAGTATTGAAAGTGATAGTCTAAGTGGGATTATATGGGTTATAAAATATCGCGAGTACGAGATATGATAGAACCAATATATCTTTGCCTTATGTGCTATTAGTTGATTAAGTGGTGTTTTCTATGTGAGTTTCAAAATGGGTTTTCATCAGGTATCATACCAGGATATTGAGATTTTGAATTGCTATAAGGTATTATTTTGGCATTCAGATTCCTAGATAGAGGACACTAATTGGGATGATGGACTTGATGATTCATCTTGGGAAAGTATTTGATAAAGAAGATAATGAGCTTAGTGAATCTCCATAAGGGTAAATTGTTACTATAATTAGAAAAGATGATACTTGGTGGTTATTTATAAGGTTATAGAGATCTTAAATAGGTAGCGTGAAGAATAAGTATTCGTTAGCACTTGTTGACGATTTGTATAGTGATTTTAGAAACTAGTAGGATACTCAATGGTTATTAGTTAAATTTTTCGGAGTGTTACAATTACAGTGAAAATTTGCTTAAAGGATATACTTAAGATAACATTTATATCTATAGTATGACCGTTTTGATTTGTGGATTGTGTATTAGTGATGGAGAGGTAAATAGGGAAAATGCAAAGAAGTATAATAGATACAGTTATTGGTGACTTAAAGGATCAACTTCAGGAATTGGTGAAACATGCACATGGTTTGTTTTGAGAGATGATTATCATTAGTTGAGAAAATAAAATGAGGATAAATCTTATTGGAAGACAGGATACTTTAGGATGATTACACCGTATAGGTTGACTTAGTTGCGCGACTCATATAAGGGATTGGTGTGATGCTCGGAAGATATTGACGCTATACGGATTTTGAGTTGTTGAGGGTTATAGGGAGGTAAGTTAGATTATACCGTAATGTTTAATCGAAATTTGGGAATGATTGATCTATGTGAGTTCTAATTATATTTTCTTATTTAGAAATTATGGTATTTAATTGGGAACTAGATGTTGCAATGCGTTGTTACTAAGTACAATACCAATATCGAAGGTAAGGAATAGATGACTCAAATCAAGTAAAAGTGTTGAATATTCAACTTGAGGAATTATTGAATTGAGGATGATTTACCTAGTTTATAAGCTTAATGATTGTTTTAGTGTTATTTATCGGAAATAGTAATAGTATGGCAAGATTGTGTTTTCTTATAGAGAAATTAACTAAGTATAAATATTATAAGTGGTGGCTATACTATAAATAGAGGTCAAACAAGAATAATTTTGTTGGAATTGTTTTAAAAGTGCTTTACAACTTTGGATTATAAATTGAACTTCGGTATGAGCATTTGTACCCTTCGGGGATATTTTGATTTATTAAAGTCGGTGAACCGTTTTTGTGTACCTTAAAATGCGGGAGTAATTTAATTATCCACCATTGGAATGGGACGGTTGTAGATAATTAAATCACTCGAGTTATTTTGTTAGCTTATCAATCTTTTGAAATTTCTTAAATTGTGAGTGGTTTAGTTAATTAAAGCTGGTATGGGCCGGTTTTAAATAAATAAACCATTCGAATCTCTTTGAATCTCTTTTTATATTATCCTTTGGAATTTTGAAAGATGTTGTAATTTTTAGAAAGACTTGGTATTTTAAAGATATAATTTGTACAAAAGTAAGTAGAAAAGCAACCTAGTTCCCCTATAATGATTAATTGTATTCAAGTTTTGATCCGAGAAATGATTGATAATTTGTGAGGTTGTTATTGTGTTGGTCGCGGTAGACTCGGTTTTGTTTTGGAGTTGGTTCGGCTCCGTTGTGGGCGGCCAACCATTTGATTTGAATATTGATCGTCATTTGGACACGAGCATAATTAGAGCATTGAATTATGATATATAGTCGACTAGTATTCCGTTTATGGGAATCAGGGTCTTATTGACATGTTTACATTTATTATTTCGTAGACAGTTATTTAATGTTTGTATCATGAGGAATGAGGATGAGATAATTAAGATAATTCGTTTCAAGCGAGTCGATACATAAGGTGGGTTGGTCATAAATGTGAAAATAGAAATTTGACGTTATAAGCTTTATTAAAATATTTAGAGTTCTAGATTGAGCTGAGAGTATTATCACGATGAATTTTGTGATTTGGGTTACCTTGGAAGTAAAAAGGGAGTATGTTATTTTGTTTATAGAAAGTTAATTTGTATTTTCGACTCATTATATGTATATTTTGATGAGGTATTCATTGATATAGTCCTCATAAATCTTAGGAGATCGTTTAATTGTATAAACCCCATAGTATTAAATGGATTGGATAGACATCATTGGGAAGGCCCTCTTGAAATGTAAGAATGCTATTGAGTTTAACTTTGTGAAAATTGAGGATATGCTACGGGCATGTACAATGGATTTTAGTATTCAATAGGTCGTATGGTTACCAGTGGTTGGGAACGTATAATAGTAGGGATCATTTTAGCATTGAGATAAAACCGTATGAGGCGTTGTTCAGGAAGGAAATATCGATCTCTAAATTGTTGGGGTGAGATTAGAGAAGCAAGGCCTAAGGTAAATTGGCGCCAAAGTTGTAATCCATGTGGAGTCTTAGAAAAGGTTGGTGATGTGACTCATAGACGGGCTTGGAGCAGCTTATAGAGTATTTAAGGTTTTAAATGTAATATTTTTAATGTATTTGGTTATATGAGTTGTAATACTTTCATTCATTTATATAGTTATTGAGGTCGTGAAAATTCGGGTTAGTGATGGGAAGGTATTCTTGGAAAATTAAGTTGTAATATCGTGTCATTAATGGAATTAGAATCTTGAGGAAGAATCACAACATTGAAGAGACTAATTGGGAATTGAAGTCTGAGGTATACTTGTAACCGAGGCGGGTTGATCAGTTAGGAAAGTGATAGTCAAATTCGGGACGAATTTTCTTTAAGGGGAGTGAGTGTAACGACCCCTGACCCTAGGCCCTAATTTTAAATATTATATTATATGCTTTTAATATTTATGTTAGCTTTATGTGTTCAATTATGTCTTTAAATTCTTAAATTAAGATAAATTGGGTGAGAAGTAAATTTAGAATCTTTTAAGAATTTATTGGATATTAAATAAGAACCATGGGAAATAATAAAAATAGAAAATAGATAAATAGTGAGAGGAGGTTAAAATGAGTAGAATAAATATTTAGGGGAAATGATTTAAATTGTGGTTGAAAGCCTTAGCTTTTCTTGAGGGGGGCCAAAATGGTCTTCCTCTCCCTCCTCTTGCCATGTGTCCAACTCCCATCCCCTTACTTCCTCCTTCCTCCTCCCTCCTTCATTCATTTACCTCATACTTTTCCTAGCCAAAAACCTCCATGGAAGCTCCATGTGAAGCCTCCTCTTCCCAAGCCATAGATAGTTTATTTCTCCACCTTTTTCAAGTCCAAGAGCATTTTGAGGATGGATCATCTAGAAGATCAAATCAAGCTAAGAAGATCAACCTCCCATTCTAAAAACCTAAGGTGAGTTGTTATGATTCCCTTCTCCTACTTTTTCTTGAGCTTTTAAATATTACCCTTGTTCTATGATGTTGATTTTATGCCTTGGAAACCTTAATGGAAGTTGGATGATTGGAAAATGAAATTGTTGAAGTTAGGGTTCAAGGAAGATCATTTAAAAAGGGTTTGAAATGGGTGAAATGGGTAGAGATAAATAATCTAAGGCTACTTGGTTTTGAGTTTACATGTTTGGAATGGGACTTGGTAAGGTTAAAGCATCCTTGGGTGTTCTTGAATTAAGCTTGGTTAGAAGGAATGGAAACCTAGGCAAAAAAGGGTCAAAATCTGAGTTTTGTGCTGGAGGAGGGCTTGGGCGGTCGCCCATAGGGGCTTGAGCGGCCGCCCAACGCCACAGAATCAAAATTGCCTTTGAAGTCCGCAGGCGGTCGCCCAGTGGTTAGAGCGATCGCCCATGTTGGCGAGAATTTTGCCCGGTTCCACTGTTTATTTGAATTTTCACTAGTAACCTCCTAGTATGATCCTTAACCAATATAAAGCTTGGAACCTAACCTTTTCGGAATATGAAATTAATCCTTTTAACCTAAGTTATACTTAGAGCAATTGTATCATTTAAGGGCACCTTAATTTGGGTTTAAATGGAACTAAGGAAGCACTTTAATTACGACTCGGGAATTGTTCGACAGTCTTGTTTGGACTCATTGATATATTTCGATATAAATGCTGGGATGCCCTACTTTGGAATTTCTAAATTGTTTTGGGATTGGTTCAGATATTTATAGCCGTTGTGCTAATATGTTGAATACTTGTTATAGTATTTCTATCTTTATGATATTATATTGTTGTAGGATTCCCTACTTTGGAATTCCTAAACTGTACATGTGGTTCAGAGATTTATAGCCGTTGTGCTAAGATGTTGAATACTTATTATAGTATTGCTATCTTCATGATATGCTATTGTGGTATGTATCCCTACTTTGGATCATACAATGTTTGGTTAAGCAAGTATGTTATTACTGTGCTTAGTTATGAAAATCCAGTGGTATTTGTTTGTTGGGCAATGTTATGGAATTATAATGGCACCGAGCCAAGTTCATTATAATTCATACATTGGTAACCCGATTATCCCCTTGTGTGGGATTAGTGGGCTAGCATCTCTTTTGAGGTAGATGGTCTAGTTTCACCGGGGATATGGCTGTGTGTCGAATCCCTATGGTGTTATTGTTCATGGTTCGGAACCGCTTCATCAAATGTTCTGCTTTGCTCGGATGTGTATATCCTTTTGGAGTTAAAACCTTGGCTCAGTATCCTTCTAAGTGTTACTTTATCGTACTTATGTGTTGTGATATATTCATGATGAGCTGGTCGTTGTTTCCAACCGGTATGGGACGGTTGGCGGCAGGGAGCCTCTCTGATTATGTGGATATGTCTTTTGATGTATTGCATCTTGTTTGGCATCTTCTTTGCATTCATAATAGCTTGCTGAGATTTATTCTCACCCCTCTCCCTTCGTTTTTAGATTACGAGACGGGTGGACCGGCCAAGTAAGAGCGGTGAGGAGTTTGGAAGTTATATTGTGGGAATTGTCGGGGTATGATTAGGTTGGTATAGAAAGTGTACATTGGTATGATTCATTTATGGAATTGTATTTATAAATCTTTATTTTATGTTATAACCGAGGCCTTTTTGTAATTAAAACCGTTTCTTACTTTCTAAGTTAGTCAATTATTTCTCCATTATGAAAAGGTGTAGATTTATTTTTAAATGGTTATAATAATTGTATTTAATTTTGAAAGTTAAATAAAAGTTTTAAAAGATTTGAAAAAATTGGGTCATTTTGAGGATGCTCCAGCTTGGGACACGTGTAGGTTCCGGGTCGGGGTCCTCACATTTAAAGTATACTATGAATCATGGGATACTTTATAAGAGATATCCAGCAGTATTAGAAGGATACTGTGATGCAAACTGGATATCGGACACAAAAGACTCAAAATCCACGAGTGGATATGTTTTCACAATAGGTGGAGGAGCAGTGTCATGGAAATCCTCCAAACAAACATGTATTGCCAGATCCACGATGGAATCTGAGTTTATAGCTTTAGATAAAGCTGGAGAAGAAGCAGAATGGCTTAAGAACTTCCTGGAGGATATTCCTTGTTGGAGTAAACACATGTACTTTCTTTGTTATGATACATTGTGATAGTCAATCAGCAATAGGAAGGGCACAGAGCAGTATGTACAATGGTAAGTCTAGACATATCCGTCGTAGACATAATACCATTAGACAGTTGATCAAGAATGGGGTTATCACAATTGACTATGTGAAGTCAAATGATAACATAGCGGATCCGTTTATGAAAGGTATAAATAGAGATCAACTGTATAAATTGCTAAGGGGAATGGGCTTAAAATAAAAGAACTCATAGTGGACACTCAACCTTGAGAATTGGAGATCCCATGCCCTTGGTTCAATGAGACAACCAAGCTATAAGTTCTAGTAGAATCACTTGGAAACAACAACTCGGTTGAATGACCTGGAGATGTTGAATACTCATTCCCAGAACATCCAAGTATAAGCACCTGCAGCAGTGGTGAGGATAAGTTGAGAAAACTTTTAATGATTCCTATACCTACGGGTGGAGTATAGAAGGATACTCCTTATAGTATGAATCACCTATATAAGTGAGAAGTAACTTGGCCGCTTCTAATGTGAACACTTATGAATGAGATACGGTCCAGGGCCGAAACGGACAAAACGTGAGAACAATAACTGTTAGAGCTATTATTATGTGAGTATTGTTGTCTTGGTATACATTATACAGTCACTGGTTCAAAGCGACTCGCTACCAAATGGCTAGTATATCCGATAATATTTCACTAGGGGAGATTTAAAGCCATAAGCTATCTATCCCGATGTAATAATGGTTCGTCGGAACTTTTGGACGAAATTGCATACATGCATTAATTGTCATTCATGTGGGGGATTGTTGGAAATGAGTAATGAAAGTTAAGTTTGACTTGTCGTTGACCTAACTTTCTAATGGAAGTTCGTTAACTTCCAACGGAATTCGTTATTTGTTAACGAAGTAAGTTACAAAATGTATTCTACATTTAGTGTAGATTATGAATCTCATTTATTGTCTCAAAACCATTTCCGGGTGAATGAGAAATTAATGACAAAGATTTGTAACTTAACGAGAGTTGTTTAAAGGGTTTTTTGATATGCTCGGCCGAGCAGAGTCCTTGACTCGGCCGAGCAGAGCATAGCAAATTGGCCAAGTCTCTGGACAAGCTTGCTCGGTCGAGGCATATGCCTTGCTCGGTCGAGCAGTGTGATTGACACGGCCGTGCGAGTCTCTTGACTCGGCTGTGCAGCTTGGCCCTCGGCCGAGCGAGTCCCTTGACTCGGCCGAGCAGTTCCTGAACAGGTGTCAATTAAAAAGAAAAGTTGTGCCTTTTCAAGGGAAAAGACACAAACCCCTTAACTCTCCTTATATACTTTCCCTCCGAATTTCAATTCATACATACAGTCATTTGAGCCTCTCTACCTACATTTGAGACAGATTAACATAGCCAAATCATTTCATCTTGTTGCATTAAATTCCTTCAAGTCCTAAAATTCCAAATAGTCAATTGTTCGTTAGAATTGTTAATTTGGAGTGCTCCTATTAACAATTAGAAGTCGTTTCATCTCACGAGAAGTTTGTCATCAACCGTAAGCACCTGTGCGGGACAAATACTTCTTACGAAAATTGTGTTAAACACAAGACTCGACTATTTGTGGTTTGTTTTTCAATTTCCGTTATATTTCCCGTTATCTTTCTCATCTCTCTTTGTTATTTCCTTAAGAAGCCTAACATAAAATCCCAACAGTAACAATTTAAGAAGAATGATCATTTATTCACAAGTTAGGAGTATTCATGGGAATTGATATGCATTTTTGAATCACAAAGATG